>JAODUO010001483.1:5000-95688 GCA_025642075.2 Ridgeia piscesae
GTAGGAGAGGACAGTGGTGTAGGAGAGGACAGTGGGGTAGGAGAAGACAGTGGGGTAGGAGAGGACAGTGGGTGTGGAGAAGACATGGGGTAGGAGAGGACAGTGGGGTAGGAGAGGACAGTGGAGTAGGAAAAGACAGTGGGATAGGACAGGACAGTGGGATAGGACAGGACAGTGGGGTAGGACAGGAAAGTGGGGTAGGAGAGGACAGTGGAGTAGGAGAAGACAGTGGGGTAGGAGAGGACAGTGGGGTAGGAGAAGACAGTGGGGTATGAGAGGACAGTGGGGTAGGAGAAGACAGTGGGGTGTGAGAAGACAGTAGGGTAGGAGAGGACAGTGGGGTTGGAGAGGACAGTGGGGTAGGAGAAGACAGTGGGGTAGGAGAAGACAGTGGGGTAGGAGAGGACAGTGGGGTAGGAGAGGACAGTGGGGTAGGAGAGGACAGTGGAGTAGGAGAGGACAGTGGGGTAGGAGAGGACAGTGGGGTAGGAGAGGACAGTGGGGTAGGAGAAGACAGTGGGTAGGAGAAGACAGTGGGGTAGGAGAGGACAGTGGGGTAGGAGAAGACAGTGGGGTAGGAGAAGACAGTGGGGTAGGAGAGGACAGTGGGTAGGAGAGACAGTGGAGTAGGAGAGGACAGTGGGGTAGGAGAGGACAGTGGGGTAGGAGAAGACAGTGGGGTAGGAGCAGACAGTGGAGTAGGAGAAGACAGTGGGGTAGGAAGGTGAGGTGTGTGGTAGGGTTTCAGCTGGTCATAGGCCACCTTTGTCATTAAGATCACGCCAGCTGTTTTTGCCAGTGTCACCTGGTAGTTTGGCCCGATATTTCTGATCCTGATGATAAGGAACATATTATCAGGAATATTATTATTATCTCACAGTAATCCAATCCCCAATATCATCACCATCTTGCGATGACTAAGTTTACCTCCAATGATCAATGTTTGTCATTGCATTTATCAGAAAACTCCAAGTAAGTAATATGTGATGCTTGAAGAAATCCATTTCTCATGCGGGTGTCACTTGCCAAGTGCGTCTTCTTTGTTATGTACTGCTTTATGCAGTCCGTGTATTGTTTGAATTCGCTATCGACACGTCTCGGCATCGTGGTCGTTGTACAGAGAAATGACAAGAACACGTACGCGCTGGAAGTAGCTAGTCGTCGCTGCAGCGCGCAGAAATGATTTATTATGTAACACTGTCGCCGCGGGGGTCATGAACTCAGTCTCGACATTCTGGCACGGGGTCAAAGTTGATCGGCCACCTGAGATCACCTGAGGTTACGCCAGTTCGGCGCGCATGTGCATACGTGGAACGACGTTCTGGACTGCTCGACGTTGCATACCGTCCCGCTAACCTTCGCCATCAACCGCTAACCTTTTGACATGAACCGCTAACCTTCGACGTTCTGGACCGACACACCGGTACGTGTGGCGGTCCAGAACGTCGAAGGTTAGCGGTTCATGTCAAAGGTTAGCGGTTCATGGCAAAGGTTAGCGCGACGTTACGGCCCGACGGTCTGCAACGTCGAGCAGTCCAGAACGTCGTACCCCGTATGCACATGCGCGCTGAACTAGCGTAACCACAGGTGGCCGACGTTCTGAACCGCTCGACGTTCTGGACCGCCACACCGGTGTCGTGCTCCCAGCTATAGGTTCGGCTGGGGCCAAATTCAACACGAATCTGCCGAATCTGGGGCCGCGAGAGTAGCGGGCTATGATTATTCGTTGTTACAACTTAGTTTCCGTTAGGAATACATCAAAGATTCCAAAATGAATGTTTTTCGCAAATGTTAAATACAATTGCATGTGCTGATGCGTTATGAGGACATTCGTCCCGGGTGCATGACGTAGGCCCTATATGTGACCAACGCTACGTCAGAGCATACAAAACCGGGAACTGCGCTATATAGCGCGCATATGCGAGGTTTGCGTTTTGTCAAATCTGGGCCCGGTCGAACCTGAGCACATCATACTTGGATATAAGATATCGGTTTGGCAATAATGTTCTGAAAAGGCTGTGTGTATGTATCGGAGGTCTAGTTGAAGAACATGGAAACCACAACTATATTTTTATATTCGCAATATCAATTAAGTAGCATTGTGTTGCGTGCGCCATTTAAGCATATTTGTGGCTGCGGTGCATGTACCCTCCGTGCAACAATTAATAATTCCTCCAACTGCACCACACACAGAACCTCCGCCAAAATAAAACTAAACTAAACTCCAGTTGGATTGTTTACCCCCACTGCTAGCAGGTTGTCAACGTATATTTCAATGTGCAAGCACCCAAACTTGGATCGCCAAGTCCTTTTCAGTGGCTTGGCGAATATACGGCGCGAAGCTAAATTAACATTCCGTTATTTCATGTTCCAGATATGAGGTGAATACTTGCCAAAGATTGCATGCACACAGCATAGTCATTCAAACCACCAACAATTTGTCGTAAATTTGTGATCTTCTCGCACAGCGGTAATGTCGTTTTATCAATAAATTAGCTGCCAATCACCGGCTGGATTTATACATTGTGTATAAACATCAGTATGGGTTTCGAGCAAAAAACTACAATTCACACAATATTGCATTTGCTAAAGGACATTTCAATTGCAAATGATAAAATAACAAAAGATCCTACATTGCCAGCGTTTCTGGACCTTTCAGAGGCATTTGATACAAAAGACCATGTATAAATTACATTTCTATGGAATTCGGGGATTAAGTAATAAATGGTTTGCCAGTTACTTATCCAATCGAAAACAGTACACTGAAATACACAAATGTAAGTCTTCCAAAAAAACACAACAACTGGAGTGCCCCAAGGATCCGTACTTGGACCAATCTTATTTCTGATTTATATCAATGATATAATTTATTCTACGTCTTTAAATTTATTGTCTTTTGCTGATGACACAACTGTATACAAATCAGATCCTCATATTGATACTTTAACAACATAAACCAAGAATTTAAACATTTGTGCGATTACTTGTGTGCTAATAAACTCGCATTGAATTTAAAAAATATCAAGTAAATAACTGTATCAAAATAAACAATGAAAATTGTAATCATATTGGAAAGGATAACAAAGACGAATCGGTCAAGTTGTTTAGGAATACATATTGATAAACACTTAACATGGAAAAAAACATATTAATAATTAGTTCTAAGATATCTAGAGCAATTTTTGCAATTAACAGACTGAAACATTTCTTGCCACATAATGCCTTAAAAACTCTCTATTATACTTTAATTCAAAGTCATTTAACTTATGGTGTACAAGCTTGGGGTAATGGAAACACAGTAATAAAGTTGCAAACCTTACAAAAACGTGCTTTACGCATAATTAACAACAAAAGATATAGAAGTCCCACTGATCCTATTTTTAAATCTGGAAATATACTTTAAATCACTGATATACACAAGTTGCATGTCTCCTTATTTATGTTTGACTATTACCATAAAACACTGCCTAAATCCTTCGAACATTATAGACCAACAAATAATCTAGCCACTAATAGTAATACCAGAATTACCAGCCAACACAACCAAATACGTACACGAAAGCCCAGAACACATTTTTCTTCTAAGTTACCTTTACATCTTTTTACAAAACTATGGAATAACCTTGATTATAAGATTCAAAATCTCAAATCCCGACATAAATTCAAATCTGTGATATCTAAACACTATCTATCTACCTACCTTAACCATGCGCATTGCCTAAATCCCAGACGTGTAGAATGTAACTAAAATCGTTTATTTAAAATGTCGTGATTCTACGTGTATAAATATATATGTATCTGTACTTTATAAGTTTATGTTTTGGGGTCACAGGAAGACGGTACATTATGTACCATGTGACCACCACGTAACAATACTTGTTTGTTTACTTTTGATTGCTCGTGTACATGTATTCTTGTTGTTGTTACGAAATAAAATTGATTGATTGATGGCGCTTTTATTGCGATTACCTGGTATATATGTTTTGTAATTATAGCATGTCCACCCATATATGATAATACTATAATCAATTAAGACAGAGTCCTGTGTCCAAATATCGGAATGTGTTGCTTTCTTGTGCATATATATGTCAGCCAGCTAGCGTGCACCCATTTTTTTGGCGTTCGGCTGGATCGAGTTGCCACAGTCGCGCTCATCCGTCTACAAATTGGCGCGGGTATATGCACTGTTCCCACAGCTGACGCAATAGCGACTGGCGATCGAAGTCAACTGTGATAATTTTTTAGTTCGACTCCGCTTGCTTCCACTGTTCACGTACACGATCAGCCCAGGAGTATGCACCAAACGACGACTGCAGCCATTGTGCTGCCATCTTGTGTTTGAACATGAGACTGCGTCCGAGGGTCAAAGTTGAACCAATCATGACGCTACCTCCCGCCATTTTTGACAATTTGGCGCGAATCGTACTTTCCAGCCGCGAAATCTTCATTGTCCTGCCGGAGAGCCCAAGAATCGGGGAGTAACTTAGTCATTCAGAAATCCAACGTCATCGGCGACAATTTTATACTAAACTTAACTTAAGTTATCTGTGTTAAGCGCTAAAGAATTTCACAATGTTTGAGGCACGTCTCGTTCAAGGTTCGCTGTTGAAGAAAGTTTTGGAGGCGGTGAAAGATTTGCTGAACGAAGCAACTTGGGACTGTAACTCGACGGGCATTAGCCTACAGGCGATGGACAGTTCTCATGTCAGTTTAGTATCATTGATGCTCCGTTGCGATGGCTTTGACACGTATCGATGCGACAGAAACCTTTCCATGGGAATCAATTTGACCAGGTAAATCAAGTTTTGGTGCCCGGAAATAGTCTTTCTAGTCGTAAACAGTAAACACAGTGACAATGATAATTTCTTCACCAGTTCAGTTATCGTCTTGACACTTAATTGACATCGGGTCAATGAAGATTGTTGATTTGTTTATTCAGTAAGAGTGCTTGTAACATCGACTGACTATTAACATGGTAGTTTACTAAGTTTTATAACTAACTAAAACTTTCCAGTTGAATTGATGTGAACTGGTAAAACTGAAAGTGGACAGGGAGTGACTGAATAGGTTCCAATTCATGTTAACTAGTTGCACAGTTTTATATTCTAGTATAATTATAAAGACAAATCTTGAAGCTAAGCAACATACCTTAATCCCCAAAACCTAGATCTAAGACAGGTGATAGGCTTATGCCACTAGACTAGTGTGTTTGTATGAATGTTTCAGTATGTCAAAGATCATGAAGTGTGCTGCGAACGAGGATGCCATCACGATAAAGGCTGGTGACAATGCTGACACTGTCACGTTTATGTTTGAATCACCAAGTGAGTTGGCTCTTCCTAATGTCACACATCAATTGTAATTTACTAGTACAGTAGTCTTTTTCATTTCTAAAAAAATGACTAGAAGCCAGTAATACTGGTTAACCGTAGAATAATATTTCTTAGCCACAAATGTACTTATGGAGGTTTAAGTGCATCAGATCACATGCACTGGAATAATGTTGCGCAAAACAAATTATACACAGGGTGCAGATAAAATTAATTCTTTGTGTCTATTTACAGATGGTGAAAAGGTATCTGACTATGAAATGAAGTTGATGGACCTTGACACAGAACATCTCGGCATACCCGTATGTACTTCTCATAAATTAAAACTACATATATTCATAGTTACTAGTGCCACTAAACAAAAAAGAAGAATAAAACACTTGCGTTGCATGGACTGGAATAATTTGTATAGGTGCTATAATTTTGAGTTGTTCACATGTTTTCTAGATATGTTGTTTATTTGCTGGCAATGTTTCAGACAGCAGAATTTTTTATAAACCAGAACCAGCAGTAAAAATCAGTGTAAACTAAAAAAGTATTATAATTGTTTTATTAGCATATCCACATTTTATCAAAGTAGTATTGTATTAACTTTTTAGTAGTATTATTATTTATATATATATTTTGTTATTAATATGTATTTTTGTTATCATTATTTTAGGAATAATCATTGTAAAGCGCCCCAGAACAATTATTTGGATGGGGCGCTATATAAGAAATTAATTATTGTTATTATTAAACAAGCCATTTTAAAGAAAACCACTGCTGAGTCAGTGCTGGTATGAGAACCACATCCAACTTGAAAAAACATTGAAACTGTTTCTCTGCAAACCACACAACATTGACACATTCAAATTGCAGTATTTTGGATGTGGTGTGCAGAACATTGAGGTAGACTTTCCTATTGGTGTACATGCTCTCTTTCATGCAAAAAAGTCGTCGGCATAATGGGTCAATATAAATAAAAACGCTTCACAATAGTTTCAGTTCGTCACCACTAAATTATTCGTGTTGATTCCTCAGGTTGTGATCTGACCATGCTTCGACTCGCAATGCCCAAGCCAGACTAAACCGATTTTGTGATATAATGTTGTAATAATAATTTGTATAACTTCAGTAAGACGATGGCATTGTCTAGTGAATAATAATATTCCAATATCGTTATTCCTATTTCTGTCATTTATACATACCTGAACTTTCAGGCAAGCACCTGAAGTGTTTTACCGATTGTTGCTGTAGGAAACAGACTACAGTTGTGTGATCAAGCTACCAGCAGGAGAGTTCCAGCGAATCTGCCGGGACCTCAGTCAGATCGGGGAGTCTGTTGTGATTTGCTGTACAAAGGAGGGTGTTAAATTCTCTGCCAATGGTGACCTTGGCACAGGTGCGGTCTGCTTTTTATTATTCATTTTTTAATCTTACGATACTTATAGTACAAACCAGAGTAGTCTTCTTGAAGTAAGTTTGGTGGTAATAGACACGTTTTATGTATACATATGGAATATAATGTTCATGGCTCCAAGATTTTTTATTTTGTAAAAAAAAAATAACTTACTTTTGGAGTATAGCTTATACATGACCCATCAGCTATAGGTCTGGGTCATGTAGTGGTGACATTATGATGGCTCAGGTTTCGGCGGGATAATTTGGTTATAGATGATCTATGATAGTTGATGTGTCGAAACGTTTTACAAAGCTATGCTCAACAGTAAGTTAATATATTACATAGCTTTATGTAGAGACCCAGAAATATGGGTGGACGGGTAAGAAAAACGAATGAGCAAAAAAGGTCTTCCAAAACCATAAATATTGTGTTAGTTATGCCTTGAAAGTGATTGAAAATGGTGTCACATGAGTGTTTGTAGTCCATTTCAGGTCATCAGACAAATTTAAAAGTTTGTAAACTGGCTTAACAGTTAACATCCATGGGTCCACCAAAACAGGTGTGACTGGCAATAATTTTATCATGCATAAAGCCCTGATATATTACCAAATACATATTATAGTTTATTAGTTACACATTAATATAATTTGAGTATACATCTGAATTGCATTTTCTCGTGTCATTCTCCCTGTAGTTTGGAGTGAGGGCAACATCACAACTTGTTGTGTTGATGCGATTTTGATCTAAATACTGAATATTCCATGTTTAATTTAAGTTACGGAAAGGGTGTAGACCTAATCTATGTACATATATGTCATTCACATCTCCCTGTCCTGTCAAATATATTTACAGTCATGTTTCAATCAGTCTTTAAATAAATAAATACTCACTAACCATACATTTGATGAATACTGCATCCTTGGCATCATATCATAATTTTTTTAAACTCTAACTGGTAATATATTTACAAACATGTTTTAACAGTATCTATATTTTTTATAGGAAATATCAAGTTGGCCCAAACATCGAATGTCGACAAGGAAGAGGAAGCTGTTATCATCGAGATGCAGGAAGCTGTGACCTTGACATTTGCCCTCCGATACCTCAACTTCTTCACAAAAGCGTCGCCGCTCTCTCCTCAAGTCACATTATCAATGTCGGCTGACGTACCTCTCGGTAAGTTAATGCAAGTTATGGTTTTGTGTTGGCATTGCAATTTGAAATATTAATTCGTGCATTCATACATGCCCAGGAAAACATGTCACGCTCTTTTCGGCAGTCTTCAACCATTTGTCATATATATATGTAATATATATATATATATACATTCAGCTTGCAGCTACTTTACTCTATTAGCTGTTTTTATCGTACCAATCTCCTTTCTCGGTTCCTTCATCTTCTATTCTCGCGCTTTACATATTCTTCTGACCAAGTTGTTTTCTGGGACCTGCAACTGATTCTGTCAGTGCCAGTCCAGTGTTCCCAACACAGGCAGCCAACAGCCTTTCTTTCCGTGGTTTCTTCAGCTTTCTGTCCCACATAATGCCTTGTACCCTCTTCCATGCCGCCTTGTACCCTCTTCCATGCCGCCTTGTACCCTCTTCCATGCTGCCCTTGTACCCTCTTCCATGCCGCCTTGTACCCTCTTCCATGCTGCCGACTGCTCATTTAGCATTAGTAATGTAACCTTTGGATTCACCCAAAAAATCTCACCACCTTCCATAATCCCCTCTTGTCAGAGCTAAATTCATACAGCAGGTAGTCTCACAGGACGTTAATCTTTCTTTGACAAAAATTACATTTTACTTGCTCATGCCTTGTGTCTTCACGTTGCAGTGGTCGAGTACAAGATTGGAGAGATGGGTTACATCCGCTATTACCTCGCTCCCAAAATAGAGGATGGCGAAGACGCATGAGCAACCCAACTTCCCAAGACACCCGAGTTGTATATAGATCCCATGAGGGACACACGATCAAAACGAGATGATTCCATGCTCCCTCCTAAGTCATTGCTCCATCGCACTTCGGTTCGTCACTGAACTTGTCATTGTGTCGAACTTCAGTTTAAATTGGTACTGGCCATCCATGATTGTCTGTGGCTTGTGTGTTGGTCTGCCTGTGTTACTCACCAGGAGGGACATAAATACATGCGCCCAATCCACCATGTCATAATCGCGTAGTCGACAGACAGACGTCAACTGATATTCTGAAGTTTTCCTGGGTATTTTTATGGTCATCCTGACTGGACATGCCAATTTTTACCTGCTCAGTGATGTTTGCACAAACTGACGGAAATGACGGCCAGTTTGTTTGTTGTGATGATGACATATTGTGGAATTTTCCTATGCTAATGAAATATATACACCATGGTATATATATTACATTTCTTTGTTCTATGTAACTTGTCTTAATATTAAACCTTTGCTATAATCACGCTGGTTTTTGTGTTAAATGCAACCTATACAGCAGTCCACTGTGCACATGAGTACTGTCTGTAGGCGTTTTGTCTCTTTTCTGTTAAAATATGTCTGAATATTTGTATTAATGAAATGTGAGTATCAATTACATAGTGAAACAAAATTAGACCACATCTAGAAAACTTTAAATTCTCACTACTCGGGGGTAGAACTACCCGCTAGTCTGTACACTTGTAAAGATAAGGGTGGACTAGTAAACATTTCTAATAAATAGTCCGGTTGTCTAGTTAAGGTCAATGTGTCATCCAACCCACCCTACATCAGTCAATAAAAAACTGGCTACAGCAGCTTCATTTAATGATAAATAATGACATTTTCACAGGCATGGCCACAGGCTATAAACTTGTCTGGACATCATTTGTAAGATTAATGGTTCTTTGATGTCTACAATGTTTTTATTTTCTATTAATGCAGTCCAGTCGAGCAGTTTTCATAACAGCATAATGCAAGGTAAATTTCCATGAAAATTCATAATGGTAGGTTAGTACTATGGTGCAGTGAGTGTAATTGATGTTCTTTTTCAGTTGCACAGTTTTATAATACAGATCATATATTCACTTTTTAATTCATTACTTTTGTTATTACTGTATTATTTATTTGTTACCTTTATGAAAAGTGTATGGTTTTTACTGGGGTTGCAACATATACTCCTTTTTAGTTTTAAAACATTGTAATCTTTGGATTGTTTTTATGCTTTGCGGGACTAGTAAACCTTTTGGCGTACTAATAAACTTTTGACTTTACTAGTCCCGCTGTCTAGTAAAATAAATGCCGAAGTTCTACCCCTGTTACTACATATATTAAAGCACAATGTGTCGCCTGTTTACTGAATTGGCTCAAAGGCAGGTTAAGGTTGCATTCTGTTTTAGTCCTTAAGTATTTGAATAAAAAACGACATGGTTTTTAATAAATTGATACCGTCAAATTAGCCAATGTGAGACCAGCAGTCACTAGGACCTTATTTAAACAGATGAGCAGTTTTAGCACCAGCGTGCTAATTCCCTTTGTGTGATAGAAGCGTGGCTCCGTTGAGCAAGCCAAGTGTCTCAAATAGGTAATCTCGCACTGTTCAAACATCATTCAGAACAGGATGACGGCAGACTGATTGATATACGGATGCTAAAGGGAGAACCAAATTCAACCCACATCTGTTAAGTGATCATCGGTGAATGAATGGAAGCTGGGATGTGTGAAAAAAGAATGATTCAAGGGATCATTGTATCTATTTATCCCTGCAGTGACGTGACAGCTCACACACGTGCAGACACCACTGACGATCTACAATAGTACTATATCCTGAAAGTGAAAAACATTTCAATATATTTGAACCCATGTCTGGGTCATATGGCCACATAAAACAGTCAAAAACAAATATTTAGCAGTTTTTATTTACAATTCAATTAATGTTTAACATTGAGTTCTCTTTGGCTACTTAACAGTGTTGGCTACATTCTATTACAGTTAATATGTAAATAGTAACATTGGTACAATATTAACTACAGCAGAAAGCAATAAATAAGTAATCTGAAATTAGATAAAACTCCTCGAGGTATAAAATGGAATGATTATCTGTCACAGCACCTGCAAAATAATTATAATCGCCCTAATAAATAATGTAAATTAGACTGCAGTGTCTGTAGTTGTAAAACGCATAAATTTGTTCGGGTTCGACAACTTGGTTCTACCAAGCTGTACGTTACATTACTTATAACACGTGCATATCTACACCATAGCACTGAATCTGGTTTGAGCAACACACTGCTTCTCACATGGTTCTACTATAATTGTTATTTAAATTAAAAACGACCACAATTCCACTGTACAAAACAGACATGGCTATAAAGCTGGTAGATCACACATCAGTAATTCATCTGAACATTGTTGCAGGTGGAGCGTTTCTCTAGTAATGTTTGTTGGTGTGTAAATTAGACAACCTTGTTTATGGTCCCTTCTACCTGGCAGGGATAGACCGATACAACACCCTCCCTTACTGAACCAACCAAGTTGTAAACATTCACATGCTGGTCTACAGATGCAAAGAGGCTGGTAATATATAGGTTACGCTGTCACGCACTATCTAAATAAACATGCCTGAAATAGGCAAACAATAAAGCGGGAACGTGCAATTATGCAGTCGGTAAATTTATGAAGAGATGTTTACTCTGTGATCAAAACGGATGCAGGAAAACTTGACAGGTTGCAAGTTGTGGGGACTGGAAAAGGAGGGTCGCTTAGTTACTGGAAGGAAACTCCGAGACTGCAGTGGTTCTGATGGAATATTGTTGGAAAATCACCAAATGCCTCATTTATACCAGCTGTGATGCTGTTCATTACCAGGAACAGAAGTTGACGGTGCAACCATCATCGACTGTAAACAACGGATACAACTACATAACATCGTTAAACTGTTACTTATATAAACAATTTAATACAGCAACCAGTCTAAGAGTAATCACTTCGAGAATGCACACAGTTGAGCTCACATTCTAAAACGACAGACTTAACATCACCAACACTGCCAAAGAATCCGACAGACAGACAAGCACCCAGAAGTAACTCCAGTCAACAAACAAGAACTGTAAACAACAATTCCCGTGATAGTAGTAAACAACAAACATGTGGTGTACATTCTCGCGCTGACCGACCAGTTGACGCGATTGTCCACTGACCTAACTTGGTAAACCAGACACGACTGAGTACAACACGAGGACAACTAATACTGTGACTAACATGTGACCCCAGTAGGTACCGGGTGGTCCCCGTGTCTGTGTAGGGCACCAATCACCACACACTTCAGCTTTCTCTCACTGCAGATTACTATCCCAGTTATAATGCATTCCATTACCTTAACTACCAGTATAAGTAGTATTACAACTATGTTAGCTCCATCAAGAAGGGCATTCTCACCAGCTAGTGTATGGAATTGAAACAGTGTCCACGGTTGCAATGTGAAGTTTGCATAAATTACCTACATGCTCACAAACCTTGAGCGTGGCGAAAACTATCACACTATAAAATAAATACCCCGGTAAATTAATATCTATGGTGCTCATCCAAGACTACCTCCAATATGCTTATATTAATATCCTCTATGGTGGTTCGTCCAAGTCAACCTCCAATATTAATAACCTCTCTGGTTGTTCAGCCGTTCTACTACACCTATGCTGACTGGATATCAATAAACCAAAACACAGACATTACCAAAGTATACTGTAACTAGCTGCACCAAATACACTGCAATAGAGGCTCTGTAGTCAATTCTGCTGTATGCCGAAAATTTAAGCCATTAATATCTTCTTAATCTAAATAAAAATGCCCATATTTACATACATACGGAAACTAAAGTTATATTATAGAAATACAAGTAAAAGCTGACTGTATACTTATCAATCAAACATTCTTTCTTTCTGAATGTTTTTTCGTTGTACAAACGCTTTTCTAACAATTGTTTGGGTGAAATTTACAAAAGAAGTTTTTGAATATGGATATCTTATGTAAACTAGTTTTTAAAGCGTTTTACATTAAACATAGCTGAACTGACTGCCACCAGAATACTTGGTTCTGATCTTGGATTGTGCAATGCAGTACAAGTCCGCGGAGTTCTCGAAGCTGGCTACACCAAATGCTACCACAAATTCTGGTGCTAGACTTCACCAGACACTGGAGTCTCTAAGTTTACGCATTGAGGGTGAGAAGGCCACGTCTTGAAAGACTTTCATTCAGCATGTTGAACACCTGCAGCTGTTCGTCTGGCTTCAGGGAGAGGATCTGTTGTACGAGACGCTGCGGGCCAACAGTCCTGAAACAAACCACACATATGTAAGAACCAGCTGTTGTGTCAGCAATCACAACACTTAATGGCTTGACAAGGTGGACAGTCTCATTGTTGTAACCACTGGCATAAAATACAGAATCACAGACTGTTTTTGAAACTTGTCCCTGACCTTACAATGAATGTTGTATTGTAATGTGTACATTGGTCATGATGGTCAAAATAACTAATAAATAAAAAATTCTTTCATTTTAGAATTGATAAACCAATTCATGTTTTAACATTTTAAGATTTCTTTATATTGATTATTAAACAGATCATAATTTATTGTCTTAACGAACCACTTTTTACCATTATCTAATCTGAATATTCACTGTGTATATGTATTATTATTATTAAGTTGCATGCAGACAGGAACAATGTTTTGGACCTTATTGCTACACCCATTGAATGTGGGTTTGAAACCTGATAACTGTTGCTAGACCCAAATGGCATTGGTATGAACCACTCAACCAGTCTAACATACGTGCCCTTATACTCTATATTTTTTTCATTGTGAGTTGAAGATATAACTTTTTTTTTCAACATTTGGCATAAGTGAGGCTGTTGAAAGCTCTTCAGGTAATTCTGAAGCTGCATATGACAGCTTCCACAAGTAACCTAATATATGTGGACCTATACTACCCTATTTTGTTGAGACGTATACTGATGATAACATGCACTTACTTTATGAAGCTGGACTGGTAGACATGTACAAAGGTTGCCATGAGGAGCTGACAGTCGAACCGATCCATGAATCCGCCATGGCCAGGGATGGTATCTCCAAAGTCCTACCAACAACAGCAGCATTGGGTCATCAAACGTCCCTACTAACAAGTAACTATCTCATTGGAATGAGTTTGTTTTGTTGTGTATCAGAAACATGTTTCAGCATTTAGCTCTACTGACATACAGAACATGTTAAAATAGTTATTGTGACACCTATTTTACCACAATGTAACACAATGAACATTTGTGAAATAATGCAGCGCTTCGAAGCATCTTTGTTTTCAATACAATTATAATCTTACAATTACGTCCTCTTTGGTTTTATTATAACTTTCAAAAAGTAACTTCATTATCAAGTTTAGCTACAACAAAAAACCATGACTAACCTTGATCTTGAAGGCTCGCTTGAATCCACTTGCAAAGAAACCACCAAATGGTCCAATGAGTGAGGCAAAGACGGACATTGAGATAGAATGGAGCATGAAGGGGTAGAGGGTGATACTGTTCCAGTTCACACCTACCTGGAAACACAAATAACCATTTCTTTAACGATACCCAGAAACAGTTTCTTCAAACATAAAAGGAATGTTAACTTAATGGACACAACAGCGTTAATATACAATTATGAGAGTTTATTTTCACTTTATTTTATCTTGGACTGGTTATATATAGATAACATTATTGGACTGTTTCTTGTCCATTCGCTGCTGGTTAATCTTGATGCCAGCACAGCGAATAAACACAAGAGAAGGGAAAGCACAGAGAGGGGATTACCATGATTATGCCTCTATAAAACACGAGGTAATAATGAGACACAATACACTGTATTCAACAATACAATGATTTTGGTTTATCTGCATCATCCACCATGGCATTATCTAGTAATATCTACCACGACAGCCTACAAAACTATTTCAATCAATACTTGTTTCATTACATTTTTTTATAAATAATTCAACAACTGCAGCAAAATTTCAGCCACATATATTCAATGGCCCGAATGCACGTTGTTACACGTAGGCTACAGATGGCAAGCTATCTCATGTCAGTGATAAATTATTTATGCTAGTGCATGTTCCATAATGGAAACACATCGAGGCAATTTGTTTGTGTCAATGTTTGATGGTATCAAAAGAGCATGGCTGCAGCAGTGTATCACGTAAGTCTTGGTGGAAGGACAGCAAGGACTCTGGACAACATTCACATTGCTGAACACTGACGCACAGACCATTATTCACATTGTTAGTTATAAACTTGATACACATTTCGTTTTAGTATTCAGATGCAAATTCATCATGGTATCATCAGTATCATGTATATCTGCTTAGCATTAAACCTGACACTGAAGCAATGAATGTCTCATATATTTGATGTGTGGAATGAACAACCTACGAAGTAACAGCATATGCTGATATGAAGATACATACCAGGGCACAGAGCCTGACAATGAACTGGGGCAGTGCGTACTGGGTCAGTTGGAACACAGCTGACCTCTCACAGTCTGTTGACAGAGCGTCCTTTGCCACGTTGTACTCGATGGGACACACAAAGCTGTCAAACTGCACCAGCACGTATGACACCTGAACACATCGCAAAGCACACAATGAAATACACCACGTGTATGACATTTGAAAGCTAAGCAAATTACAGTGTACTCTATGGAATACACTGTTCACACAGGACACCAGAACACAACACAAACTACTCTATAAAATACACTGTTCACATAGGACACCTGAACACAACACAAAGTACTCTATAAAATACACTGTTCACATAGGACACCTGAACACAACACAAACTACACAGTAAAATACACTGTTCACATAGGACACCTGAACACAACACAAACTACACAGTGAAATACACTGTTCACACAGGACACCTGAACACAACACAAACTACACAGTAAAATACACTGTTCACATAGGACACCTGAACACAACACAAACTACACAGTGAAATACACTGTTCACACAGGACACCTGAACACAACACAAACTACACAGTAAAATACACTGTTCACATAGGACACCTGAACACAACACAAACTACACAGTGAAATACACTGTTCACACAGGACACCTGAACACAACACAAACTACACAGTAAAATACACTGTTCACATAGGACACCTGAACACAACACAAACTACACAGTAAAATACACTGTTCACACAGGACATCTGAACACAACACAAACTACACAGTGAAATACACTGTTCACATAGGACACCTGAACACAACACAAACTACACAGTGAAATACACTGTTCACACAGGACACCTGAACACAACACAAACTACACAGTAAAATACACTGTTCACACAGGACACCTGAACACAACACAAACTACACAGTGAAATACACTGTTCACACAGGACATTTAAACACAATGAAATACATATACGCTGGCCCATGGATAACAAAAGGTTTATATTAAGAACTTGTTATGATGTTATATGAACTGGTAGTCTGGTAATGCATTCCTAATGTGTTTCTTCAATTGGTTATTCACTTTGATTCACAAACACCATGCAAATTAAACAAGTGCAACAGAAGCATGTTCTATTTCATACATGTGAAATGTATGCATTGTGTAACAAATAAAACTATGAACAGAAAACGGTCACATACAAGCAAGCCGAAGATGACGGTGCTGATGGCGCCACCTATAAAGCCTTCCCATGTTTTCTTGGGTGACAGTTTGATGAGCGGGGTCTTTCCGAAGAAGAAGCCAAACACATAGGCCATGATGTCATTGCAAATGATCATCGATACTGGCACTAGAAACCTAAAACACATCGAAATATTGCAATAAATACATACCGTTTTCAAAACATCATCATTTAAAACCCATCTTTAATTGGGGCCAAGTTCAAAACTTCCAATTAGCAATGTAAAACCATCCTACAAATATAACCAATGTTTATCAAGTAAAGTAGGGTTTACAATTATATGTAGCATGTAGTTATCCAGCATCCGGCACCAATAATGAATCGCTAAAGTCTGGTGGGTAATTACAGATGGAAAACGTTTAGAAAACTTCTACCATAATTGCTAGTATTTAATTTGGTCATAACAATAATAACTAATTTAGTTTTAATTTGATACATTTGTACACCGATAAATAATACAAGGCTGCATATAATTAAGTATTTTATCATAAGTCTACAAGAGGAAGATATAGTTTTCAGATTTTTTTTTCATTTGGAAGAAAAGCGCCATCCCTGATTTCAACAGTAATCTCACCAACATGTCGTCACCAGGTTAAAACAGAAGTCCAACTAGACAACGCTGACTGCAGCATCTTGACATATGTAAACACCACAGTGGTTCTATTTTATTAGTTCCCCAAAAAGATACGAACCAGACGATGCCGTCAAAGATGTTCTGTATGATGAGATGCGACTGGGTGACAATGATAAGGAGAGTGACATGGGTCCAGCCAAACTGAAACAAACAAGACCACATTGAACAAGATCTGGTCCACTGTAATATCAACAGTTCCGTATGTTTATCCATGTGAAATCCACCAGCACTTCCAAGACAGCTGTCAATTTTATTGCCATGTTATTCTGAGGTATTGCTAGCACTTGTATGGTTTGCCCCGTTCATTAAGTCTCATGTGAGATTAAATATATGATCTGATACATAAACTGCAATGTTCCTTCACTGATGTTATTGTTATTTTGTCCTCTAGT
Organism: Ridgeia piscesae; assembly: GCA_025642075.2. NCBI lineage: Eukaryota > Metazoa > Annelida > Polychaeta > Sabellida > Siboglinidae > Ridgeia > Ridgeia piscesae. The sequence goes on from JAODUO010001483.1 coordinate 22,435, forward strand.
TCTATCTCTCCAAACTGATAAACCAATTTTATCAGCAATATTTTCAAACAATAAAATGGTTTTCATCTTTTTAATTGCGGTGTGGCGCTTACATTTTTCTGGTGTTATAAACACTCTGGTTGACATTTCTGCGCGATAAATGTAAAATCATCAATATGCAGCGAAACGACAAAGCATTTATGGTATAAATACCATGGGCTGTTCGTTAGGATGTATATAACCTCTCGGCAAAGTTATTTGTCGAAAATTAACACGAGGCAAACAAGTTTTGAGGCATGTTTTGATAGCAAGCGCAAATTACGTGACAGTAGTGCGCCATAATCCGTGACAATGATTTAAACAAACGTACTATTTTAATGTATTGAATGACATTTTAAGCAACACTTCACAGTAATCATCACAGGAGAGTTAACGAACAGCCAGTGGCATTTATACCAAAAATGCCTTGTGGTTTCGCTGCACATTAATTTTACATTTATCACGCATGCGCAGAAATGTCAATCGGAAAGTTTACAACTACCAGAAAACTGTAAGCGCGACAGCGGCACTAACAAGCATACATGTAAAATCAGCCAACTGAAGTGATCTCAATGTTACATAATTTTATTTATTGTTTGACATTTAGACTGGCTATTCTCAGTAGAGAATTGGCCAACAGCACATCAAAGCATAACAACAGCTGATCAGCAGGCATGTGCCTCTATGATACCTTCAACAGCTAAAGAAGAAGTGAGATGTAACACTGACCAGAGTGAACTGCTTCAGGTAGTGCTTCTTGACCAGACTGAAGACGAAGCCAACGAAGCCGCCACAGTACATTGAGAAAGAGATGAAGCGATGGTATGTCACGAATGCCTTCAACAGCTCCTGCAATGTCACACACCCACAATTACACCCATAAAGTTTACATATCCCAGCAGCTCTGGTATTCCTTGTTATCAATTCAGTGTAAATTCATCGTTAAAGTACCTGCACGAGTGTCTGCTACACAGTGCCAAACAGCTATGAATTTAATAGTAGCTTTTCAAAAAGAAATGATATCAGGTACAGCTGTAATCATATTAAAGGCATGCAACTTCAGTTGAAATTGATACATACACGAATGTTTCTGTTGATTTGCTATCATTGTCAACATAAAGATATGATATATATATATATATATATATATATATATATATATATATATATTCAGTCAAGACAAAGCAATCATGGAAAATAGTAATATTTTATTTAAGAGTACTATAACAACTTACTGTTCTTGAGAGTAGTACACCAAAGTAGGTGATCATACTCTCGCCATAGAAGAAGTAGTTGGATGCAACGAGAAAGTACCAGCTAAGTGTGCGGAACCACGGCAACTCATGCGTCTTATAGACTACATAGCCAATAGTGATGATCTCATGGAAACACTTGATCTGGACCAGAAGTATCTGCAATTACATCCCCACAGAGTCCATTAAAATTAACAACATCCATCCACCTTATAGTACTACAGACACCACTACGTGTAGAAGATGGCTTCACGTCCTGGCATATTCTTATCTGATGCTTAATAACAGAATTAGAGCAGTTTAACATTAAATTATATTTAATCTGGGAAAATTCAATTTACTTTTATAAAGAAGTCCATGTGTGTGTCCTGCCAATAATTCATTTTAGTTGCTGTTTAGTTGCTTTTAGGGATGTAAGTGAACACAGCTGGTATCTTTTGGTGAAACATACTGTTATGTCATGGTTGTCTAATAATAAGTTTTGTAAACTATAATATAAATGGATGCAAATGTCCACATCTTGCACAATAACATGCGTGACCTTTAGCAGTAGCATCTGCATGTTAATAATAATATTAATGATACGTCCACTAAATATGCATAAGGAACCCCTTACGGAGACGGCTGTTTTTAAGCAGACCAAAGCAGGTCTGTTTTACCTCTGGTTCAATGGATACCTGAAAAACTTAATTGTTAATATAATGTAAATATTGTTCCCAAATATAATGATATCAGCAATTAATTGTAAAACAATCAACTTACCAGCACGACAAGAGCCAGTGGTCCAAGGTAAATAATAAATACAAATGAAAATATCATGAGCCATGTAAAAATTCCACGAATCACCCAGTTTCGCCACCTGGAAGGAAAAATACAAAGTGAACAGAGAATGACTGGATATCTAAATGACTAGAGTGGTTGATTGACAGTTATAAGTAATCATAATAAAAATACAATTGTTAACCATGCTCTTACTTGAGTACACTGCTAACTTAATCAAAACTATCGAGTACATTAACTTAGCTTATTTGTGCTAACTTGCATTTTATTTTTGTCACATTATCCATGGGGCACTGATAACTTTTATGTGTAGATGGTTTTGGGTGCAGTGCCAGGCAGTTAAAATTACGCATTAGTCCATTAAAACCATATTTTTATAACTGTGATTGTCTTCATAAAAACACGCCAATGATCAGTTAATCACAGCTGCTACACTGACATGTAATCATATCAGTTTGATTACCACATCAGCAATATGACTGTGTTTCATGTCTGATAATCAAACAATGTCTGAAATCGTCACACAGCACATCAGAATGACATACTTAGGTGGCAGATCTTTGAGTGCCGAGTCAATGGCTTCTGTCGTCTTGTCACTGCCCTGTGGCAGCTTTGCATTGTCACTGAAGTCCGGAGGTGAGATTTCTTCCACATCTTCGCCATCGCCACCTGGTGTGGCTGACGAAGGCGGGGCGGTCAACTGGTCACTAGCCTGAGTATTATGGACAGTGGCATCACATCCCACAATGGTTGAGTCCCCAGAAATGTTCTTCCCTGCTGCATTCTCTGTCACTTTCTCATCTTCCTGGAGCTCCGAATGTGCATTCTGGATGGCAGCTGTGACTGGTCCTGTCACCTTCTGCTCTGTTCCATCTTTGGTCTGCACAACAGAATGAAACATTTTATACATAAATACACTTGTTACAAAATTATATGGGATAATATTACATTATATGTAGACCTGTAAATATTCCATCATAATAATAATGTGCTAACTTATTCGCAACAAAATAATTGGAAACAAAGTTACGAAACCAAGGCGCATTAAGCCAATATCAGAATTGACAAGCTCTACACCAGGTTGTTAAATAGGGTAACTAGGTAAGCAAGGATAAAAAGGTAATATTTAATAAAAGCTCCTATTATAGTATTTATTATCTGCGAAGTCGATCTAAAAGCAAGACTCATTCTCCAAATTCCTGAGCTGGATTGTACACAACAAGAAACAATACTTGGCAACAATAAAGGACTTCTTGCATGTAGTCCTGTAGTATGTGTTAATTAATGTACACCTAGGTTAGAACAAGAATAGTATTAGTAGAGGGCACTGGGTCTATTATCTGTACTTCATATCCTGGTGATGAACTGTTCCACTTATGTTCATACTCTCATGCATGTACCAAATAGTACAGAACAAAACAAACAAACATATAGGTTGACATAGCGATTAAAACGAATAATCATATAGTGCCAAAAAATGCTGGGTAGCAAAAAGACTGGCTATACACCTATAGATGTAGAGTAAAAACCCTTCCCTTTAGTAGTAATACTTGTATTTTACATGCATCCACAAACCCATTATTCATATGCAAAACAACTTCCCTTAATGGCACTTATGTAGAATTCGGACCACCTCAATGTTATCCTTATAACTGTACCTTTGCCAACATTTGATACATAATTTTGTTAATTCAATCATTTAACATGATCTTGCACATATTTATGTTTTATAAACAGCGCATCTTAGCAGACTTTCGAGGTCGAAAAGACAGCACGGTTGGCATAAACAAACTGTTTATCGCTCCTTCCATGAGCACGGCGCAGTAACACATACACCACTGTGCTTGCGACTGGCCCAAATCGGAGCACTATTTGGGTGTCAAACTGCAATATTTGTGAAACATGAATATACCTAGGAATGCTGATTGATCATGTTTATGGTTAGAGTTTGTGTGAGGCAAATATACAAATATACAGTTATACTGGCAAAATTGAAGTGGGTCCAAATTTTACATAAGTGCCCCTTATTTATCCATTACTCTGAATCTGACGAGTACACCCTGAAACCAACATTCAATTTAATTACCTTCAAAATGTTGAAGTTGGAATTTAATGTTGGTTGGCAAGATTGCCAAGAAAGATTGCGTTGAGTGCGTTGAGGGCCTTGCCAACTAGCCCCTTGGCCTTGCATTCTAAAAACCTTTATTAATTTAAGCTGTCCTCAATTATGACCCCGGCCATTGACTAGTAATTCAATCACAAGTCAAATGACTAATCTGTAAGGCATTTTACTGAATCTGTGAATCGGTAAACAGCTAGCTAGCCATCAACATTTTGCTTTACGTCAATTACGACATTATTATTTCCATTTGTGGGGAAGCTGACACGAAGAAGTAAACAATACCCACATCTGACTCTATTTGTGTTCCATCTGGTTCTACTATATGCCGTTTTCTGAGATCAGACATAGTAACGCTAAAAGTGCGCTGTATTTTACAGCGTATTGCTGGCGGTAAACCGGAATAATTTCATCCCATGTCTTACTAATCCAAAAATGGCTTCCTGCGTTTCTCGCATGCGCAGTTTGACTCGGACGCGAATATGTTAGTTCACTTCCGATTGATCCGGAGTGTTTACCAGCCAGTGGCACTGGCGTTGAAACTATTTACAGTCATTTACTCGTCTTCATGCTCGCCACTTGAGACAGCCTTTTAGCTAGGCAAGCCTTGATAATTAGTTAATGACGAAAAATATCAATAACAAATTAAAGGGGTGTGTAGCATGTTGAAACGAAGATGAATCTTTATTGATTTAATATTACCATGGTAACATGGCCATGGCCACAGCTAGAAATCTGTACGGCTACGCTAAGTAAGGCTAAGCCAGACTCAGTACATGAAAGAACTATTTTCACAACTCAACTGAAACACCATTAATTGTCTGTGGTGGGTTATAATCACTTATCTGTATCATAATTAAACTATATAAAAGTGTAATTACATATACAGTACTGGAAAAATAACTGGTACACTTGAAAATGTCTTGATTTTCTTATTTCACGTTTAGACCAGATTGTGGCTCCACATAAAATGAAAAATTAGCATAACTGTAGAGGAAATTTATTGACAACATACCTACGGTAGTCTAAGACATATATTCAAGTAAAATGTTGATTTTTGACATGTTTATTGACATAATCTTGCAGTTGTGGTAGATATACAAAGTATAATAAAAATAATATACTCTGTATATCTACCACAACTGCAAGATTATATATACTATAGAGTCTAAGACTAGTAATACAAATTATATACTTAATTTGAACAGTTCATGTGAACATTGTGTATACATGAGAGACAATGTGACCTTATTATACATCATTGTGAGTTAACTGCTAGCTATATCACCCTAAACAATAAGTATTTTCAGACATAAAAAAGTGAAGTTAGCTTTATTTATTTAGGTAAATGAATAATATTACACTAACATTTGATGGTTGCAAAACAATATAGAACAAGGATTTGTAAAAAATACAATACAATAACACTTTATTGCTTAATTTTGCAGCATTCGTCATAAAAATATAAAATACAGGAATAGAGAAGTATAAACATATAGATAAATTCATTATTAAAACAGTATGTAAACATTAATCATAATAAAATACAAGACTAATTTATAATATAATTTAAAATTTTAATTGTGGTCGTCCTTTCACAACTAAACAATAAAAGAAAAAAAATACAACATACACACATAACGTTAGAGGTGCATGTCGTTGAGAAGTCGTACAGACATTGGAATGAATGAATCATGCTTCCTATTTCTTTTAGATATGATAGTTCTGTACCTTCCAGAAAGCATACAAAATATAGTGTAATTTGCTATCAGATTTTTATGGTTTTGTTAATAGAAAAGATAAAGATGACAGGACACCATGGGATGACTGACGAATGCTGAGATGTACGTGATGTCATGATGGATGGGTGCAATTAGATTAGTGTTCTTTACTCTACATACTACCCTCTCTGTAGGTCTGTCTCTGAGGCCTACTGTTCTTCATCTGTTTAAAAATGTTTAATGTTGGGATATCAAATCAAATGAATAATAGTAGTCATCATTTAATGTCCTGACATTTGAACATGATAATTTTTGCAACATATTGAAATCACATATCTGTGACAAGAAATATTATGAGCTTACCGCATCCACAAATGTCAGATCAACGGCCTGTGAGGGCGTGATTTTCAAATGTTGACAGTACAATAAATTGACTGATCCAGTAGGGGAAGGTGGGCTAAAATGGTCCACAAAGCAAAGGAAATATATGAAAAAAAATTGCCAAGAGGCCCTGAAGTCCATTGGACAATATAGCCATTTTTTAAAATTATTAATGAAATATATCTTGGTGAATCATAGGCACTGCCTAGGCTCTTCATCATAATAACCTAATTGGCATTTTATCTGGTTATCTGTATGAGATGACCAGAAACACAGCCAAATTGTATAAATGCATTAGCTGTGTTTCTGTGTTGACAGAACTGTTCATTAGTAGTTTTTAGTCCAAATGGAGTTGTCTACTTCCACTCCCGTCAGCCAGCCCAGTGATCAGAATGCAGTTGATATCAATAAAGTGTATGACATTTCATTCTATAGTTGATCATTATATTAATTTTATATGTTTACCACCTACAAATGACAATATACCAGTCACACAATTTTAAAGATAATTAAAATTAATAAGCAACCAAATAAACTCAAATTACATTTACACAAAATCAAGTTTTAAAGAGACAGATTAACAGAAGCAGCCTGCCATAGATGGAATACCAATTAGCTATGCTTTCCAGGCAGGCCACCTGGCTTTCTGTGTGTGGCAGAGGCAGTCGCTAATACCCAATTAGGCATACTTCCTGGCAGGCCACCACAGTTGGGGTCATGTGAGGCAGTCCTGAATACATGTTATTGTTATTGACAAGAGCAAAATGTGGCCCTGGGGTGCCCTTAGAATCATTCAATCAAATAACAATTTCTTCTGTACTACCTATGCTCCTGAACAAATGAAATTAGATCAAGTCAGTTAAGAATGATACCAAAACTCAGGAATATTAGTTATGAAATGCGTCTAAAAGAATTTGGTTTAAAAACACTAGAAGCCAGAAGATTGAGAGGAGATCAGATTGAGGTGTTTAAAATATTGAATGGATATGAAAATATTGACAGAAATATTTTTTTCACAGTCAAGGAAGAGAGAAGGACTAGAGGACATGGAGTTACATTAGCAAAGAAGCAGTGTAGACTAGATATTAGAAAATTTTCATTTTCACAAAGAACAGTAAACGAATGGAACAGATTATCAGCTGATTGTGTAGGTGCTAGTAGTGTTAATATATTTAAAAATAAAATCGACATATACCTAAGACGGGCGGGGTATACTTAGATAGATAGGTTGGACTCTCGATAAGCCAAATGGCTTCCTAGTCCACCTGCCATCTAGAGTTGAATCTCTAGGTGGCAATCTTGTTAAATCTTGTTAAAAAGAGTTTTGAATCTTCACCAGTTTTGGGGCCCTCAGAATGATGCAATCAAATCAAAAATTCTTGTGAAGTAGCAGTGCCCTAAGATCTGTCGAACCTAAGCTTATAAATATAGATCCTCAATGATTTCTGACACATGGGAATTAACAGGGTATGGCAGAAAGCGGACACAAAGTGATGCCGTATGTCTGTTGGACAGACTTGTGAACAACATGTGATAAAGTACTTTCTTGAGAAACTCGATGATTAGTTATCGTAAAAAACAAGCTTGTAGTGGGGGTTGTTTTACTAATTACTGAAGGTAAAATGGCCACCAACACTATCAATTAGACAGCCAATTCTCTTTGCAAAAACTGCATTGGAGACAAGATTCTTTCAAGTAGCCATCAGAGCGAGAAATTGATTTATATGCGAGTCAACTTAGATGTAAAGACAAATCAATGGTACTTATGTGGCTAGTGTGATTGATTTCCATAGAACACATCACTATAATTTATCATAGCTCATTGTAACTGTAACAATTGTTGAAATATACGCATGTACATTCTATTCTCAATACATTGACTAATACCAAATTTTAAAGATATATTATGGAATTTCTGGGGAACATGCACAAAAAACAAATTTGATTTATTCAAGTTAAAATAGTTCAGTAACTAGAAATTGACTTAATTAATTAATAAGTGAAATGCAAATAAATATTTTTACACACCATCATAGTTATAGTGAATCATTTGTATTTTAGTTTGACAGGTATGCATTCACATTTTTACCGGCCGGCATTCCTGTCGAAAGAGGACCTAATTTTGAAAAAGAAAAACAAAACAATTGTTCACATAAAACATGTTTAATTACCTACCATTCTATATATTTACATAAAACTATTTGCAAATTTTGCATTTCAATTTGTACACTTGCAGCAACTACATTCCATAACAGATAAGCTTGTTTCACACAAGTGCAGACAGCTTTAAGTTGTCAAAAATAACCGAACATTTCATGACACACAACATCAAGAGAAGCATACATAATAAATCATGTAAAATGGATCACACCACATACCATACATTCCAGGTATTGCAGTTTACAAACATCAGCTGAATCTTAACAGTTGCATCATATTCTACACCTCCGTACACTCTTCATCACAAAGTACATGTAGCTGACTGATGTAGAATTTAATTTATCTTCAACTTTACTCATTTCGTGTATTCTCCAAGCCTATAGTAAAAAATGTCATGTGTACACCGATACAATTATGACATAGATGTGCATTTCTTAAGACTATTACTATATAAATTATGAAATAACAAAATGTACAGAGATGTGTGAAATGTATATATCAAGTTACTCTGCCACCTTAGAACCATAAGTTCTCTTCAATCAAATGGTTTTTAGCTAACATTCATGTAACATTTTATATCTTTAACCCCAACAACTCAAAAAAGTGACAAATTCCAAGTTTGAAATTCATAGAAGTACGACAGTAAAATTGACTGCAAACAAGGTCCAAATGCATACTTTTACCCTAGATTTATGGCTTGGATGAAAGCAGCATTGTCTGCCAGAATCCATGTGACCTGACAACTAAGAATGGTAATTATTCTTGCCTGCTCATTGTCTCTAGCGGAAACTTTGTTTCTTCAGAACAGTAAACGTGCTGTATTTTACATTTTCATGTCATTTTTACTTGCAGCGGTGGTGTATTGTTTGTATTACTTCGCCAGATTATTCCGCTGCAGCTAGCTCGGTCAACCGTGTCCAACTAGATATTTCACAAGCTAATCACATGTTGAGTTTGTCTTTCCAACAATTATTCACTCGACAACTCAACAATTGTTCACTCAACGACTCAATGACAAGTTACTCTGGCTCTGTGATAAATAGAATCTGGAGTTGTGGTGTTGATGAACGACAGCGCCCCCTACTGGACGTACACTTGGAGCTGCATGGCAGTCTGGAGGAGCATCTTCACCCCCGGCATGAAGGAGCAGATCTCTGAGAAGTTTCCCTGGCTGATCATCTGGGTGTGGCAGGCCAGGCCTGTCTGGTAGTCGTACTGCTGGATCGCCTGGATGATCTGATGCAGCCCCACAATGACATTTGGTGACAGCTGTGACAGAAAAATATAGGCAATAAGGACAGGGCGACAATTGGTGAGAGCTGTGAAGGAAACATGACAGGCAACCACGACATGGTGGCAGTTGGTGACAGACACATGACAGGCAACCACGACATGGTGGCAGTTGGTGACAGACACATGACAGGCAATCAGGACATGACGACACATGGTGAGAGCTGCTACAGACACACAAGACATCCTTGTGGAACAGCAACACACGTGACAGCCTGATACCTGACAGTCAGGGAATGATGACTTACAGTGAACGACAAGCTGAAAAAACAAGACGTGGTGTCACTGGTGATGTTTGACACATGGACAATCCAAACAAGGCACCAATTGCCGACAGCTACAGCACAAACACGTTACATAGCTACATGTTGATATTGGGGACAGTTGTAACAGGTGAGTCTGGACTCCGTGTTCCAGGAAAGTATTGCGAGTGAAGCCTCCGTGTGGTGACTGAGTCAAGACACAACAACTGCTGCGTCTACTTACCGACTGTTCTCGCAGTTTGTCATACAGCAGCTCTAACTTCCGTAATACGTCTTCCAACTTCCTCTTGATTTGCTGAAACACCAGTCAACAACACACTCTCACACGTCTGCTTCAGTGCAAGTAAACAAATGTCATCAACACCATTTATACAGGAGGTATATACAGGTTTTCATATACAGGTCATATTTTCACAGGTTGTAAGATGAAAGTCACACAAATGCAGTTTGTATTTATGAAGAGCTTCAACAACCAGTATACACGTTAGGGGTGATCTCCCCCTTTGAACTGATACACTGTGCGAGTCTTGTGATTTTGAGCGATCCACAACTGCTACAAAATTTACTGCCAATACCCACTGAATTCAACTGGAACAACATGGCCAAAATGCAATCTGTTTCAGGTGTCCACTCTAGCCTGAATGTGTATCAAGAGCTACTGCAGTTGCCTGGAGTTGCCGCTGTATTTATTGTGGGATGAACTGATGACTAATCAATCTTGTTATAAGGTTTTGGGACTGCAATTTTTTGTGGTTAGTGATTAAATTAACTGGAGTTCCATTGCACGATTCTGGATATGGACAAGACGTTAACATACCGGGTTATTGGTCGTGTGAAGGCACTGGTTGACAACTTTACTGAAGATGTCCTCCAACACTTGGTGTTCAGGGGGAATTGGTGCCTTCACCACAGGCTTTGGTGGAGCAGGGCTTGGAGCAACCTGTCAACAGACAAAATAACATGTGATGACACCAAACTTACTGCTATGTATGTGCAATTAAAGAAGTTCCACAGAAATATAGCCATGAAACCATTCTTGCATATATTGCAACCTGGCAACTGTGAGTAAAGAATATCACTAGAGACTTAGGGATATTAGTAGAATAATGTTTTCGTATTCAAGCTGTCGTAATTGAATATGAATGGCTGCAGACTCGAACGCCGACCCCCGGGATTGACAGACTGGTGATCTCACTACCACTTTCCACAGACACTGTGTCCCACAGACACCGTGTCCCACAGACCATTGTGCCCCAACAGACCATTGTGCCCCACAGACCATTGTGCCCCACAGCCCTATAAACCATCATGCCTCATCTAGTACTGGGTTTGAGACTCGTACCTGCTGTGGTTGTTGTTGCTGTTGTTGCTGCTGGTAGGCCTGTTGTGGGTTGTACATTTGGTTGGCGCCGTAGTTGGTCATGTCTGGGGGTGCCTGCTCAGTCGGCACACCAAATACAGGCTGCGTGATAGGAGCGGGCGCCTCGTACTTCACCTCCTGCCACACAACACAGCACATCAACACACTCAACATCACAGGACATCACTATACATAACCAGGTGTAATTAATGCAGGTCTTACCAACATACCCTTTTCCAAATGCTGGTTGTGACAATCTCGTCGCGATGGCTTCCCAAATACAACTGACCAACTGATACCCGGGATGGATGTGAATTATCACCATTGAAGCTTATAACTGGTTGTGTTAGTAAGAACAGTATCAAGAAAATGAACTACTGTGAAGAATGTTCAATAATCTAATCACCATGCGATGCTAATGAAATTTACATGCATTGGCCTTGATAGACACTGGCCACCACACACACACCAATAGCGATTCCCCAAAGAAGCACAAAGAACCTGTAACGTATTCCACAAACATACCTTCTTCTTTTCTTTTAAAATTGGTGGGTCATTCCACGATCCCGCTGGTCTGTTTTCTTGATATGAAGGCACAGCTGGACCATTGGTCGCTGACCCATAATGACCACTCGGGGCTGCCGCCGGGGCGTACGGTCCACCTGCAGGGCAGAACATGTTGTGAGCAAAGAGAAAGGGTCAGCAATCAGGAAGTGACAAGCACCAGAGTATCTATCCCAGCACCGAGTCACTGACACGTCCTCTCATTCATCTGCAGGAAGAAGACAGATACAGAGACTGCTTGAAGTGAGACATGTGGTGGCACCGAGTGAAGAATGGAGCACAAGAAACAGGCCAACATGTCAGAGGTTGAAATACTGGGGAGAAATATAACACAAAATATCAAGGATCTGCAACGAGGCCAATTTCACTTTGGGCTACATGAAAAAGTTGGATACTACTTGGTATTTTGCATAAAAGTAATGTTATACAACATTTGTGAATTGACAACGGTAAACAAGCAAGTCATGTTCAAAACACAAAACACATTTTCTATTCTCATGCCCCCGATCAAACAGAAACAAACCCTGAAAACGTAATAAGAAATAATGAGATTACTCCAATTCACCGAGCCCTGTACCTGACACGCACAGTTCCTAGACACAACAGAGTCATGTGACAACTTCTGCAGAAAGACAGTGCTAACATTCAACTGTGTCAGTCGTGGAAACAGAGTGAAGTAACAACAGAAAACGAGCAGGAGGCAAATAGCAGATTCTGCAAAAAACACCAGAGAAAAATCAGTCAAACCATATGCATGGTATATAGAAACTATATACACACTGTACATATATTAACGTGTCATCTAAGTAGAAGTGGTGAAACTACTATCTTGACTGCTTACTTTCTTGAGATTCCGACTCTGTACAAAACTCACTATGTCTTCTTCCTCGAGACGTATCATATCCCACTAAATCTACAATAGATAAGTATTTGTACACTCTGAAGCTTATACGGGAACAACCACTTATCTGCAAACATCTCACCATATTGCAGCATGTATACAAATGACAGAAATTCTAAATAAATGTTCATGTAGAATCTAAGAGACATTGCTTGGTTGGTATTGACTTTTATTTACAAGTACAAATTCATATAACTACTGTTATATATAGTAATAAAACAAGCTTATGTCAATTACTGATGACGACTCTGGGAGTATCAACATAATTCAGAAAGCATAAAATATACTAAACGGGAGTATCAACCTGACTGAGATTCATCATCTGCATGCGATGTATTCCATCTGCCAGTACCTGGGTAAAGCAACAGCATCCATTATAATTTCAGCCACATAATTACACTTATAAATCAAACACACATGAATTAAACTTATTAAATTAACCAGTGGTGACATAAGCATATTTTTTCCAATTACAAACTGACTTGTCTCACTTCTGATAATTTTGCAGTTGAAGTAAATAACTTCTTTAAAGGGCCATTGAGGCCCATTAAAGACATTTATTTGCCAGTCTTGGGTGAATAAAAAGTATGCCTTTTATGGTACAAAAGTATGCCTTTTATAAGTTGCGAGGAAGTCATTCACATCAATCACAACCATAACCGGCCAGTTTCATATTTATCGAACACAAACCAGCATAATTTGAGCTGACAACATCTGTTTAATGAATACGTTTGACTGGTGTCACTATAAGTTGTGCCAATGATAGTAATTAAGGGCCCCTAAACTTAGAACTAATAGTTTATCTAGTAACCATTAGCACCCTCTAAATTCCACCAGGTTTATCAGTTGTAATTACTTGTCATGGTCTGCCCATCTTCAAGACGGGCAAACTTGTCTTTGTTTAAACCATGTTTGTCTTACATGTGTTTGATCAATTTACAAGACACTAAATCCCGGTTTGATAAGTCAACAAATCTTGCCTTGATGAAGAAAATTATACTACAAATTGTTTGCTCATATTTGTCGATTTTGGTGCTACCTAGTGCACACACAAGAGAATACAAAAACAAAAGAAAACTGCACACACGATGATGAATCGTGCAAGGTCTGACTCAACACAGCCTTTAAGTACAACACTGAGTAACAAAGATGAGAAGATTTGTACCAAAGAAACAACAAAGTATACATAGATGCCTTACAATCACATTGATGACTGACTGCACCGACTCTTCCAAGTAATCAGAGATAAATGCACACCACATAATTACATCCTTACAAATTACACGACCTGCTGCAGTACGGAAATAAAATATCCTACTAAGATAACAGAAATATTAACCTGTTTTATATCACTACCTTGTTTTATATCAATACATAAGTATCTCGTGTTTGTAGGGATGTGAGTTCTGCCACCTCTGATAAGGTTATGCAACGGTTTATATCCTATTAGCCTTCACCATACATTTCTGTTATTATTATTTCCAAAGTGGCTGCGTCATAAGCAATTTACCTTCCACTCATTGGCTATTTTAATGCTCAACTACATCACACATGCTTTCATATAAAACTATATTACATTCTGACAGTAATAAAGTTATCTTCAACTGGCCTGTAATGAAAGAATAAAGTGTAAACGTGAGGGTAGAATCAGTGCCTGGAATGAGAGAAAGTGAGAGATGAGGGAACAAGTGTCTGGAGTTAGGAAAACAACAACATCAAAAACAACAACATCAAGAGTGAACACGCGAGCGAGTACTGCCACGATTCTCCTCCTGGCGATGCAGCAAAAGGCGCAGTTTACTGAGGCTCGAGGTTGACGAGTTGAGCACGTCATCACTGTCAGCGTCACTGTCTACAACAAGTGTAAGCTCAACGTGACCGTCAACATCTGCAGTCTGTGGAGGGACAGGGTAGAGTAGACAGTGTAAACATGTCATGTAATCAGTAATCTAAACCTAAAACTGGAGTGTGTGCGTGTGTGTGCGTGCATGTGTGTGTGTGTGTGTGTGTGGTGTGCATGCAATTGTGAGTGTGAATGTGTGAAGCAGTGAGAAAGATGCCTACCAGAAGACATTGGCTGTAGACCGGTTGATGCGCTGGTTGGGTCATACATCTGAGCTGGCTGCGACGTGGTCGGCTGACCTCCACTAAAACACACAATACAGCTATAAACCTTGTCACAACATGGCTTTTTTGAGGCTACGAATATCTGCACATTTGACAAGATTAGCATTAACTCTATCTGAACAAATGTGACTGTTCTGTGTGATGTTTTACCTTAACTATAAGGTACAAACTGAAGAAACAAGTCCACCATCTTGTCGGTGGAACAACATTTTAAGCACGTACCAGTACAGTCTTTAAGTAACTGTGTATTTTCAAATATGTACATCTAATGATATATCATTTGAAATACCTACCAAAACATTACGTTTGGTAATTTTATTACTACCTAAAGCTTAGAGGAACTTTTTACATGATTGCTCAACACAACTACATTTAATCACAGTACAGACCATCCACTCTACCCACCTGTATGAATTTGGGGTGTAGCCGGGCTGTGCATAGGGGGTGGAGTAGGGGTCATAAGGTGCAGTGGTCTGGGGGTATGATGGGTATTTCTGCCCAAGTGGACCTGCAAAAACAACAAATAAATAAATAAACAGTTGGTCATCAGAATTGATCATCCTGTCTGACATGTGTTAGTGCACATATCATTTGATACATGTCAGTGTGTCAACAAACAAATATGAAACAATCGACTCTTACTATCATAGTGCCAGTGGCATGTCACACACACACACACACACACACACACACACACACACACACACACACACACACACACACACACACACACACACACACACACACACAAACACACACACACACACAACACCCAGACACACACACGAACACACACACCCAGACACACACACACCCAGACACACACACACCCAGACACACACACACCCACCACCCACCCCCACACAGACACACACACACAGACACACACACCCAGACACACACACACACA
Source organism: Ridgeia piscesae (assembly GCA_025642075.2). NCBI lineage: Eukaryota > Metazoa > Annelida > Polychaeta > Sabellida > Siboglinidae > Ridgeia > Ridgeia piscesae. The sequence goes on from JAODUO010001483.1 coordinate 38,282, forward strand.
CAACAATACTAAACACAAAATTGTGTTTATTTCATAAAACAGTGTCAACTGACAGAGTGTAACCATAATTTGGACCATACTACTCATGATAAAAACTGATGAATTGAAAAGCAGGAAACATCACTTAATAGTCACACACGTGCAATCTGCCACAATTATGAACAAATAAATATCTGTAGATCTATAAGTGACTTCACTAGATTGATAAACACACACAACAACCCTCCCCCCCGACTGTGTCACCTGTACCACAGGTGTACTTGTACACCCACCTCTGGCTCTGCCACTGCTCGTGGTCGCTGGAGTGTGACCATAGCTGGCGGCGGACACAGCTGGCTGTTGACTGCTAAAGGTGGGAGCGGTCTGCCCCATGCTTTGTCCCGTGTACTGGTTCGGGTTGTAGTAGGTCGAACTCGACGTGGTCGTTGTCTCAAACGTACTGTTTGCTTGTGTCTGCAATGGAGACTAAACATAGGCAAAATATTCTTGTAGTCTTTGATAACATGAATCACGTCTTAGCGGCTTAACTTCAGCAGCTTTACAATAAAAGCAGTTGTGAGCTTCCGCTGGTTTTTGCAGGTTTTTTGCATATACATACATGGAAAACTGTCAACATTCCCGATAAGCTGTCTGGAGAAGGCTTATCACTGGTTGGTGAATTGCTGCTTACAGCTGGCACTCATCTAGGAAACACAATATCAATCACTGCTGCTTGTGCAGTTGATGAATGAGACATCAGACACTGACTGGTTTTGTGGTAGGTAAATATTTTATCAAACACGTAACTGTTCATTACAATAGTAAAAGTAGTAAAATTACACAAATTTTCCACCAGAGCATGTTATCAAATCAACTGTTCAGGCATGTAATAAATTACGCGTAATTTTCCACTTGCAAAGATTATTGACTCGTCTGCAAAGATTTCTGTTGTCTATACCGCAGAGACAATTAGAGTATTTGGGCGGAGAACTGGGATAGAAATACACCTCACCTGGTAGAACTGGTTTGACATTGGCTGTTGTTGCTGTCGCTGCTGCTGTTGCTGCTGTCGCTGCTGCTGCGGTTGCCGGGGTGCAGCTGCTGGTGCCACCTGTTGGGAAACAGCTCTCTCCGGCTGTACATCGACCACCTGGAATGGCTTCGGTGGTGACCCTGCGGTCGCCCGCTGACCGAGTGCGCAGAAGAGACGTTCTCGCAGGATGGCTAGCGACATCTGGTGTGGGAAAAAAATCATACAAAACGCTTTAACAGTATAAAAATCAAGTGTGAAGACAATGTAAGATGATAACATTTAATCTAATCAAATGCATGAAATAAAGACATCCAAATAATGAAGTAACTGTAACAAGTTGTTCTTTTATATAAACCATCATAATATACCCAAATTATATTAACAATATCACAAGGTAAGATTTATGAAAAAGTATGTAATACCAGGAAATCCAGTTGAACCAGCAACCATTCTGATGCTGAAAATGATGCAATTTAGTTTCTTATCAACATTCTATGAACATCCAATTCAGTTACAAGCACCTTGCACACCAGGGGTCACTACAGCTGATTTTGTCAGTACCTGCTACAGTATCACTGCCACATTCTTTTGCGAAACTCCTCTTTTAATCTCAGCCAATGAAACTGCTCTAAGGAATGTAGTGAGCCTCCGGTCGTGTAATATCATTTTGTGTCATTTCATCCACACGCTGCTCGTGTTAATGCAATCTTTGGTATGCGAATGGGTCGTTACGTTGGGATTTCCATCAGTCATGTATCCGTATTCAAGCTGTGTCATCCTATGGATGACGCAGTAGCAACTGGCAAAGTCAACTGCTATAATTACATAGTTCGACTCCGGACACTTCTATGGTTTGCAGAGACCATTAGTCAGGGATACTGTAAGCACAGCACAATGAACCCTGGCTTGCGAGGAAATCGACTGGTCTTCTGTTATGCCTGCATTATGTTGAATTATGTAAGCAACTTCTGGCACAGTTTGATCATGTCCTAATACATTTTTACAAGTCGCCTACCGTAACTGCAAAACAGATTTAACATACGACAAACAGATTCTCAGAAACGTTATGGACAAGATCAATAGTAACTTGCAATAGCTGGCAATAGGAACCAGTAGACAAGAGTCCAGTGATCACCCAGTCCTCACCTCAGTCGAGTTACTCAGGTACATGAGAGCTATGTTGAGGTTGCCCTGTCCAGCCAGGAGGCCTGCGTAGCTGCTTAGCTTCTGAGCGAGGATGTCGCTGGAGACTTGTTGAGTCTGTCCGTCCCTCAGCTCCACGGCCTTCTGTAGGATCATCACCTTCTCCACTAGGTCCTGCAAGGGACACCTTGGGCTGAACAGACAGTCACACAAGGCCCTTCCTTTGTGGCCTGTATATAGCAGGCCCAGAGTGTGTGTGTGTGTGTGTGTGCGCGTGCACGCACGTGCGTGAGTGCATATATATGTATGTGCATGGTATACCCATTGTGTGTATGGTATGCACATTGTGTGTGTAGCATGTATATGTGTTTGCACACTGCATGTGACAGTGGAATTTTGAAATAGTTTCACCTGGTCTATCACTAAAAGGAAGCATATCCCATATTGACACACGTAATATCATAATAACTGTCATACCAGATAATGGACAGTTAACAAGTGGGAGATGGGGCTACCAATGGGTTGCCATATGTAAACACACACACACATGCACGCGTGCACTCAACTTAACCTACAACACTGCAAGGCATCTGGATCAGGGATATTCTTATAAACTGAGATAATTAGGGCAGAAAAACTATAGTGGGACCAGCAGAACTTCGAGCGAGTATTGCCGGTTGTCTACCTGCAGGGTGTCGGGACTGCCGGAGTGCTGTGTGAGGGTGTCGAGACAGGTGACGAGTTGTGGCAGACTGCCGGCACAGATGTAACACAGACATGCATTCGCTGCAAGTGTCGGATGCTGCTCTAGTCGCTGGCCCAGTGTTTCTACAAACACATCAAATATGACTATCATCCACGGCAGATAAAGAAGACCACATGGGGCCATGGAGGTGCATGTAGAAAACAGTTGTTTCCATGTGTAACCTGCAACATTTGTCAATTTAATTTTTACAGATACCCGCTTCCTTCACTAACACTGCCTGTTAGTTCTTCCACATGTTGTATGCGAGTTCAAAAACTGTGTTTTTACATCAATTACATGCAGATTTCTATAAACACACTAACAAAACCATGCCATGGTAGTAAATCTGACATTCTGTATAAAGGAAGGAGAGTGGTCAATGTAATATATGTTTAAGCGGTACATCTTTCAACACCACCTACGCCAAGCATGCATGTTATATAACATGACAATATGTAATTTAGTATATCTTACATCCCAATTTTTTTTCTCATTGATGTGAATACATGAAGCAAAACTGAAACATTACCACACAGTTGTGTGAACTCGTCTGCCTTGGCATAGGTGAGTGCCATTGCCAGAGCCTCTTTCCAGTTCTCAAGGTCACACGTTTGCATGACGCTCTCAAAATCTCGCGTCACTACTAAGGAAATGATCTACAACACAAGTCATAACCTTGTCAATTCATCACAACGACATATATTATTTTCAAAATGTCATGACGAAACATATAATACTTACAATATCTAGCTGCCATGAATACAAATACATCCTGTTATTACAATCAAGTGATAACGGATCAAAAATCATCAACACATTTCAGTAACCAATATTTAGCTTCGTGGAGACGAATACATCCAATCACAAGATTTTCCCAAATCCAAATGTAGGTTACTGTATCTAATATCTACTTTTGATCTGCAGGGCTTATGAATATGCCACTTACTCGACTAAGTGATCCCTTGTTCTTTTGAAAGAATGCCTTCTGCGTGCGTTCAAGTAGCTCAGGGCCTCCAGCAATTGCCAGGATGATTGCCTCGGCCATTTTGTTGCTATGGAGACAGACATCAACAGCAGACTGGAAGTCAGCCATAAGCAGTGCTTGCGTCACAAGGCCATCGCAGTCTGAAAGACACAATCACATGTTATGAAAAACTAGAATTTCCTCGTCTTTCAAACATTTAATTTTATACAAAATAAACAAGACTGACTTATCACAATGTTGCCTAGCACTGGGTTTGACCTCAGACCAGTGTATCAGATCTTCAATGGTTTTAAGGTAATACATTGTATTTCCGACTCAACCCCGCAAGTGACAATGACACCTGCCTCTGATGTAGCAATTTCCATTTCCATCATTTGGTATCACTGGATACCCGACAGATTTGTCTAGATAGTGTATATTTGTTGTTGCACAGATTCGGTGACAGATTTTTCAAAATCGAGTTCACAAAGCACGTGATGTTGTTGCCACATCCATTTCTAAAGTGTACACCCCCACATATGCTGTATCAAAAGAAAGTTCTGTTAGCAGTCAATCTTTCAAAACTAAGTCGCATGGGTTCAGTTGATTCAGCCAATCAGAACCATGGTTTCAAATGTAGCGTCATCAACCCAGTGAAACCAAAGTTGGAGACAAACTGGTGGATCGGTAAATAACAGTTGATCCGCTTCGAAACTTTCCTTTAGATTACCTTGGTATCTCAAGTTTCTGCACTGATATTAGTTCATGTAGTCTGACTTTGGAGGTGTTTTGGTGTGAAAATTCAACAAATTAGCAGGGCGACATTTTTCCAGGTGAGCGCATGGGTTGCGTTGCAACGTTAATGAGAGCAGCTGGAATTGGCCAGGTTGAATGAGCCTATTTTTATGTCAGAAAAATTATAAAAACCATACTTCTCAACGGATTTGTTTAATTTTTCTTTCATTTGTCAGCTAATACATGATGCTACATTTATCTAAACGGCAAAGTATATACATCCATGTCATCATTATCCCGAATATCCGGGAACAGGATGAAATGTTTTTTTTGTTATGGTTCTATTACAGATGGAAATATCCCCATGATCGTAGTATGTTATATTGATATTATAATTTTATTATAATAAAGTATTCCTTTACCATTAAAATGACGCATCATTCACATTTTTATGACCAATATTAGCAAAGTTATGATTTTTATAGGAACAATATTCTACAGTGGATTTTTCTTGGTCACCTGCAGAGATAAACATAATGCAGTTATTTCAGCAAGATAAGTTCATATGAAAAGTTGATCCTGAAGATGTGTATCGCAGTAGTAATGTATTGCATGTAAGTAAGAGTGTTGGATGATGATGGCCCACTGAAAATCATGATATATCACATGACATGGTAACCATCATGAAATAAAGCTTCTACTGCCACTGCTAATAATATGACTGTGTGAGTTACACCAATGACACTGACCTTCACCGACGGTGAATGAGAGAGGAGATTTGGAGGGTTCGCTGTAGTCCTGCAGGCCTGCGATCTGGTCGAAGGCAGATGACCCATTACCGATGTTGCCGTCCCCAGCCTCGGCCGGCAACTGTAGACACCGCACACAATGTTACAACAAATGTAGATAAAATTAGGTGGGGGTGACAAGCTCACCGCGTAAGGACACAGTCCTTTAGACAACTCAACAATCTCCCTAAAAACTTACCTTTTAGAGGAATCTCAATATTAACTGTTGCTGGTGGGACTAATTTCTTATACTTTGCTGTCACTGAACTCAGCCTGGGTGATCATAATAGTGAACAACGAATGAAGACAAATCAATGTGTAACTCTTGTCTATATTGATATATAGTATATTCCCATGATCAGTTGTCTAATTATTAGTAATAAAACCTGAATAGCAGTAATCACTTAGAACACTAGGTCATGACACCGCAACAGAAAAAGGATAGCACCTAGGGATCCCAAGGTCGGCTTTATGGTAGAAACAGGATTAGGAACACATTTTAGGATATTCATTAAAGTAATCGCATTCTAAAGTAATTGTACTCATGCTCAGTTACATGTTTCTTCTTCGTAACCATATTCGTAATCGTACTCATGTATCTTCATAATAATTGTACTCGTACTTGATTACACCTGTATTGTAATCACTCGATCTATGCCCAGGATATAACTGAAGCTTGGTGTTTTCTAGCAACGATGGCCAATGGGACACAACAACATTCAGTGTTAAATGGCTACACGTCATATACAACAATCACCAGCTGATCAAGGAACAATTATTCATTGTAATGACAAACATACTATAGCAATCACTGGCATGCTCCGATATTACGGTGCATCATCCATGGTGCATGCACTGGAAGTACCGTGTATTTGTGACAGTGCATGCAGCCATGCATTAGGAGAATCCATTGTAGAGAGTATATTAATTGTAGCATGCGCTGTGGTTATGGTACATGAACGAGTGTTACTACACAAGTGTACACAAAAATAAAAAAATGTGTAAAGTTCAACAAAAAGTAAACAGTTTGAATCTGTGAATTTGTTTCAGCAATTTATTTGGCCCCACATGAATCATGTTCTATACTTGTATTGTGTGAATAATTGTGTGAATAGATCAATCACTCAATTTCAGAGTACTTGACTTGAATACATTTGCTTAATTCACCAACAGAATTTACTTTAACCTACAAATGTTCGAATAACATTATTCTGCACTTTACTGCAGCATTTTGACTGGTGCGAATTGAAAATAACTGTTTCAATATATTCAGCTGAACTACATAGTATATTTGCACAAGTGAGTTATCGTTTTAACATGGGCACCAGATAAGTTTGTCTTGTCATGAAATTATTTAAAAATGAAACGAGTAAACATGATTGTGGAAGCAGTGTTAGTACACTAACATGCTAGCAAACAAAATCAGTGGTAACAAAACAACAAAATAAATTAATGTACTGTCAATAGCTGAGTAAATAGTGACACCAGTTAAAGCCACACGGTCTTCTCTGTACGATAAAATACAACTTAGTATTATACATATTTGTTATTTAATATAGCCAACTCATGTATTTTACAAACCTAACTGTACATTGTCATGTATTTTCCAGACCCAACTGTACTCTGAAAACTGTCTTAGATATATCATAAACAATGCTACAAAACAAGGCCAAGACCGCTTGCTAGACCTTATTATTTGACACACTACGTTTGCAAGACCGCATGGCTTTCACCTGCAAGACAGGACTCTTATGCTGAAGTAAACAAGGACATTGTCAACATGCTGAGACTGCCGCAAGAATCACCTGTGATTCTGTCGGTTCTGTCACACAGGGTGAAGCCTCTCCACTGCCACTGAGTGGGGTATCCTGTAAGACAACCCCCTGATGTTACAAACACAACCCCTCTAGCACAGCCATTACTGCAAACACAACCCCTCCATCGCCCAATCCATATACCGGATCAGCTGTTGCATTCCTGTTATTTCAACCAGCCAGTCAACAATGTGTGAGGCAATAAATTACATTTTACTTAGTATCATTAAATGACTTTGCCATTATCAGGTTATCTGTCTCTATGATAGTTTCCCATTCAGCCTTATTTAGTAAGAGAGTAAAACAAGAAACGCATGTTACGTTGCCACCATTTGAATAGTTACAGCTATCTCGTATAAGAATTAGTTGTAGCCGCAACCACACAAACTTCCAACGAGTGTTGAAACCTGAAACACAAACAAGAGAGAGCTACCAACAAATGAGCATACCTTTCCATTGAGCAGTGCCATTTTCTGTGCGAGCTCCGACGCGTCGACTCCTGCACTGGCATCTTGCTCGCACTGCATCGCTTGCGTCACTTTCTTCATGAGCTCCGCCTCATCAAAGCCAAGTAGCTGGAGGTATTTACTCCGCGGTTCCGTCTCAAAGTGAACCTGATAATGTAAAGTTAAAAGGCAAAGTTGCTCAACTAAGAACCGTATGAAGAAAACACATGCTGATATAGTAAAGTAATTCACATATGTAAAAATTATTGGTAGGCAGAAATTACCAGATGTCACTCACATAATTATGATTGAGATCAACAGTGACATATTAAATGGATCAGCTGACCATGCCCCAGAACGTATTTGCTGCTTTACCTTCAAGAAATTCCAAATGTGTTGCTCTAGTTCGTCTTGGCTGTTGGCGATCTTCAGTGAACAGAACTCGTTGTACTGGCCATTGGAGAGAGCCTGCTCCAGCTGGTTCGACCGTGACACCAGCTCCGTCTCAGTAACCACCTGACTGATGTAAACCAATCGCTCGTCTGCTTGCTGAGGATTCCCCGGTTTCGAGTTCTCAAAGCAAACAAGTTTTCCACCAAACTGGAACAGAATAATGTTAACACTGTACAATATCACAAAAAAGGCACACATATGACATTTCATCATGGGAGACAATGTTGTCAGTCTGAAAGCTGAAATGATCACAGGTGTAAACATGTGTAACACCAAAAATATCACTGTTTATTTGGTACTATCAACTGTATTGTATTATTCGTATACCTATACAGGATAGCTGCTATTCACTAACAAGCACTAACATTAACGACTTTAATATGTTAATATCGCAGGCAATCTATTAAAACATATACTGTCTAGATTTCACCTATATAACCCCACCATAGATATTTTTATTCAATTACTTACGCCAAAAGAAGCACCCACAGGTCGACTCAGCCATTTTGGCGCTTTACTCAACACCGCCACCTCTGCAGGTGGCTCCTCCTGGATTGGTGCCGACGACTGTTGTGAAAACGGATCATTTTGGAACGAGTCGGATATCTAAAACAATACAGGCATCTTTAATAACACCTCCAAGATGCCAACAAAATACTTGCACAACACATCAGCATCCTTCTTCACATCCAATACCATCCCTGCCCTGTACTATTTATGCTGATCTTTCGCAGGACAATCATTCCAGGTGATATAATCCCGATATACCGCAGTTTATAAAACCTGGCTGTATTATATATGTATTATATATCTCACTGGTAATATGACACATTGCTTTCCTAGTCTGACAAAGTGACATCATCTACCAGCCAATACCAAACACAATCCACTACACCATAAATATGTATAGCATTATATCTACTCTTTGGCTGCTGCAAACACGTCATTCAAAATTACATGTGTGTAACAGAACAAGAAAATACACACTTTATCACAATTTAAGAAACTACATTTTAATACAAGATTTGGCAATTTTGAAAAGAAAAAAGCCCTGACAATCATTCATATTACATCCGTTTTAGATCCTTACATTGCTAGAGGTTCGCCGGCGCCGCTGAGGGGGAGCACTGCCCATCAACGTGTACACACTGATGTGGCCATCAAAGGAACTTGCTGAGATCACTCCTGGGTTCCTCGGACACCACTGGACGTCAAAGGTCCACTGGTGACTTGTGGGTAGCTCATACACCACCTGGTGACATCAAAGCACATTACGAACTTTGGCAAATGGCACTGTTACATGAAAAATTCATAATTAGTTTATTTAACTCTAATACTGGTCTTAGAAATATTGCCATTCATTATATCACAGCTAGAACTGTATTATAGGGTAAATACTGTATGCAAAATGTTTACTGTTGAGAAAGTACTTTCAGAATTGGCAGACCTGCCATACACAGCCGAGATATACTATACATGGGTATACATCAAAGCAATAATGCATTGTAATTTGTAAAGACAAAATAAAAATCACCATAAAAGAAGCACTCTATATTCCACAGATTTGCTAATAATCTAACTGTTCGCTACCTGTGCTGAAAAAGCTGCAAGAAAACACTACTATATAAGGTCAAGCAGCACCAAATACTTTCATTTAAGATATACCATATCCCAGAAACCCAGACCATGTCCCATAGATGTGGAAATAGCAGGTTTCATTAGAGAATTTTTTAATGAAAAAGAAATGTTTTAAAATTAGAACTGCAACAATGTTTTTGAGATCACATTTTTTCCTCGTAAATTTAAAACTGACACCCCAGCCCAATGTTGTTGCTAATGCAGCACAGTATAATGCTTTTGTGAAACATATATAGAGGTATTAGCTCCAGAACAATTGTTCGCCATAGGGAAACAACCAGAAAGAATATCCAACATGAAGCAACAAGGAACCCTTAGACTACAGACAGCTGTAACAGGATAAAACAAAACACATCTCTACCTTTTGAGCCTATAAAGTAAACAAGACAGAGCTATCAATGTGAGCACATGGTTCAAACAGAAACCAAGTTATGGTTGGATTGATATGTGATTGTACAATGCAATGTGAAGATTACAACGCAGTGAATTGATCGAACAATGATACTGTGGCAGATTTATGTCCCTGTTTCATTTCTAGTACCTTTCTGCCATTGTAATAAACTAGCGTAACTGGACTGTACGTTTCTTTTCTACAAACATTATATTATTTGTATATCGTAATCTCGTAGGAAATAGCAGCGTTTGTGAAAGTACAACGTAAAAATCTGTTCCAAGCTATCGATCAGTGTACTGCTCTAAGCAAACTTTTTGGGGCAATTGTTGTACAAGAAAACCGAATTTGCAGATACATGTGATTTAATCTCTTGTTTTCAACCATTCTATATAAAAATGATCTCAAATTCTGAATGTGGTGTGACATACCTCTCCAGTCTGCGCCTGGCTATTTGGGTTCCAACACAGGATGCGGTTGTCCTTGCCACAACTTAGTAGAAGGTCGGGATCTCGTGAACACCAGGCCACTGACAAAATACCCCTGTAAAACACAAGCAACCGTAGACCTCAACTCTACGTCTTTACAGCCTGCTTTGAAGCCTGGCCTCAGTCACAAATAAGAAACTTAAACATGATGGCTTATTTATACAATTTGCTTAGAAACTGATTTAACTGTATGGACAAGTGCAAGCAGATTTTAAATTATTGAACAAAGATCAAACAGATATCTCACATAAATCAAGTGTTATTAAAATGATTACTGCAGTATTTAATAATTCCATAGGACAGAGTTTACAGTAAATTCACTACTACACATAGCATCTTGCTTCTAGAATCAACATACAAGAACAAAATTCAATAACAGGAAAGGAAAGGGATTCAGAAAATTTAGTGTTCGATAATCAACATAGCTTGGCACATACAAATTTACAACACATGAGATAATTTATTGAGCGAGGCAGTGGTCACATACCTCTGGTGACCCTCAAGTGTCTTCAGCGGTGACGTGGCAAAACGCAAGTCCCAAAGCTGGATGACAGGCGAATGGTCGTCCTCGGATGCTAGACACATCTGTGTTGCCACGTCGGGATGCCAGGCTGACAACTTGCACTTGATCTGGCAACAAACACAAATTAATTATGTTTTCTTGAACATCAGATTAGGCAGCTGACTTTGCACAGAATGTGTGGCTCTCCTAATAATTAATTAGAAATATGCATCGAATTTTGCATCTGAAACATGCACAGTGGCGATATGATATAATTTCAGATATTACCTAGTCAGAGCTCAAACGTTCATAAGATGATTCATGAACTGGGAGATCTAGAATGTGTCACAATCCAAATTAGGTGCATGATCTTTGAAAAGTTTTGTCTTACTATCAATGATTACATATAAATATTTACATTACTACAACACCACATGTATGCCCAGTCAACCATTCCTGTGTAACAAATCCACCATTTATTTTTGTCTAAAAGAAAACTAAATGGGAGCCACAAAGTCACAGACAGAAAATATGACAGAATGTCAACACGTTCACAGTTATGTGGCCAATCTTGTAGGTTTGTCAGCTAGTTCACATTTCATGGATTTGTCAACTGATCTACCAATAAACCACTGTTAGAGACCATCAATGCGTATGTTTGACAGCCACGGCAGAAAGAACAGACAGCCAAGTAAATGCGTTGACATTTCAAGTGCGGACATCTCCATCAAGTGTGCACTTCTTGGTGGCATATTACTTACTCTAGACATACTATCGCTGACTTTGATGATGGGCTCATTCTTGCGGAGGTCCCACACAACACAGCGGCCAGCGTAGGTGGATGCCAGGATGTGCTGCACTTGTCTGTTCCAGGCAATGCATGTCACATCGTCTGGTGGCTGATGCAACACAATATATTTTTTTTTACAGATGCATGTACCCAAGTTACACTTTTCATTCAACTGGCTTCGCGTTCAGATAACATTAAAATAGGCTTGTTGATGTATCTTGCTAAATATCTTTCAACGTAACACAAAAAATATATTGATAACTTCTTCAGCACATTTAATTTCTACTAAAGGCAGTTTCACTAAAACATACCTGTATTTATCAATCTGACATTATCTAGCCTAGCTTTAACCCAGATTCGTAATACACAAATAGGTGATCAGTTACTTTTATTTGGGCATTTTGATTTACCTACACACACAAAAATTACTTTTATAAATATAATAAAATAAATGAACTAATTCATATGTGACGTAGATATATTCTGACAAAAATGGCAACAATGATTGTTACAATGTTACACAACAAATAAGTTGGAATTTTTATATTAAATTTTCTGAGAGTTTTCAATGTTTGTGGTGTGAATGAAAAATTACGAGACCCAAATATGTGGCTGCCAACTGACCTGTGACTTTGAACCAGGTGTCATTGGTGTTGTTGGGTTGTTTAAATCCCAGATGAATATTTCTGATTCACTGCCTCCTGAAGCCAGCAAGTTCGTCTGTAACAAACACCCTCGGCTGACATCAGCTGCTCACCGACTCCAATTGTCACCGCAGTGACAAGACAATAAACATACAATTGACACATGCAGAAGCTGACTGATGTCACAATTCTGTTTACAAACATCCTACAATTGTATGCATTAAGACCTAGCTACATTAAACAATTTACCATACAATTCTCAAACAAATAACTTTGCCTTTGCTTTAATCAAGAAAATCAAAGAATTTTTGGTAAAATTTCATAATGGATCCAATAATTAAATTTGCAGCTGCTGATACAATTCACAGGTAATAAATATTGTTAAGCTTCCAACAAAATGTTTTTATAGAAAGATACCAACTTTGAGTAGACACCTGTGGGTATATGTTTGTTGAACCGAACTACAGTTAAGATGTTTCAGTCAGACCTAGATAATTGTTTCCATAACTTGTTTGCATCAACCTTAAATACTATTAAACACCAACAACCACCAGTGTCAGTGTGTCACTAAACTGGAAGCAACAGATAATATACAGGTTGTGGGTAATGACGGATAGCTTACCTGGAATGGATTGACGTCCAGTGCAGCTACTGCACCTGTGTGTTTGCTCAGCTTGTACACGAGTGGGTCCGCTTGGTTCTCCAGCAACTTTGCAGGGTTCCACACAAACACGTTGCCATTGTCTGCACCACCTACTAAATACCCAGAGGGTGTTTCAGGGTCTTCCATGCCATGGCAACCCCACACCAACTTGTGAAATCTGTCAACAAAAATATGCACGTTTGAACACATAACATGTATGAGATAGCAGAATAGTGATAGTGATGCAGTGGCACCGTCCAGGGGAATCCCTGTTGTATAGGACTGTTTATCAGCTAAATGCTTGTAATTTTAAAAAATCACTAACATCCAGAATAAGAAGCTGAAGAACGCATATTAAATATTTTTACAAGTTGCTAAAAACACACACTTGGGGAATAAACTAGTAAAGTTTCTTAGTTGTGTTACCTACACGGCTGGAGATATGACCACATCTGTAATTCTGTATTGGTGCAAAATGATTTATCCATTTTGTTGGAGATATGTGATGTAAACACACAGTGCAAAAGTCCTGAATTGTTTTGGAATAGCAACAAGACTTCTATGGGAAATGAACATAAACATCAGTCGCTGTTGGGCATCATGTTTTCAGGTAAATTTTGCAACTATGAGCCAAGTTGCAGACACCACAGCTGTTCTTCTCTTCACCAGACACTAAACATTACATCAGATTTGGCTTCCCCAAATGTCAATTACCCGGTATTCTATATACCAAATTTCAAGGCTCTGTGTTAAATATCGAGATTTTTATGAACCTCTGAGAATGCTATTTTAGCTTGTTGCTACAAATCTGACAAAAGTAAAATTTGTCTACACTTACATTAAAATAAAAAAATAACCAAACGAAGATTGCATTTTCAGAAATAACCAAACGAAGATTGCATTTTCAGAATAAGCTAATTTTTGAATATATATATATATATATATATATATATATATATATATATTATATATATATATAACTTTAACAAATTTATCTGAAAACATGATACCCAACAGCGACTGATGTTTATGTTCAGTATATATATATATATATATATATATATATATATATATATATATATTATGAATATATTGACAACAAATTATTTTTTCAACACAATTTTTATCAACCAATAGCCTAATACTAGGACAGTGTGGTGGAAACCATTTGTTCATCTGACATGGAATGACCCAGATACAATTCCTCCTACCTGCAATCTGTTGTGATGCTGCCACTCACTCGCATCTTGATGCCTGGCTCAGAGAGGTCCAACTTGTAGATCTCCAATGCTGCCGACGTGCTGCACAAGTAATGGACCATAATTACTCTATGCATGCTAATAATGCAGAAGAATATGTATTTGTTTTGCACAACTACTGATGTGTCAATCCACAGCTAAATTCAACAGCATAATGGTTTAATAGTGACTTTTTTAGTGAGCACTTCATTTTCAAGCTGAGCGATTGCTCTCGCTCCCTATAGCTCGTGCACATCACCCATCTGGGGAGCGATTAATTGCTCGCACTAATTACGATAATCGCTCCCATCATCAGATCATGCCTAGTCTACAACACGCCAGGGGCTGTTTTCGTATAGAACATTATTAACACTAATAAGATGATTGACATAGTAAATGATGTTTAGATGTACATACGCGATCACAGATGTTTACGTAAACACTAGACGCCAAGTAACTGCGTAATTAAAAAATCGCTTTACGAAACCAGACACGACACAATTATACTGTGGCGCTGCCACATGGATAACATAGAATGCCACCTAGTGAATAAAAACCAAAATAAAAATCGCTAGCCTAAATTATTTCGCCTATTTAGGTGCGCCTTTTATCACCAGCCTGCATTTTTGAAACATGAAGCACTGGTTTAAGTTCTCAGCAGCATGAAGCAACACATTGAAAATACTATTTCTGGAGTTTAATGAGCAAGTGGAGTAATGCTAATTAAGATTAATAATAACCATCAATTAATTATTTATATAGAACAAGTAGTAGACTGCCAGACTAAGAGGCTTTGTCACGTTACCGAAATACATTCACTACTCCCAAACAGGTAGACAAATCAGTGCATTTCAGTTTTTGCATTAGTTTTTTTTTTATTAGGTTAATAACTATGCAGTAAGACAACAATACCTGAATGTTGCATCGAGTTGCTGGGCAGCAGTGCCTGCAGCTAGGTATACCGGGTACTGCTCTGCTGGAGACCATGTTATATTGGCTGTACGGTCAATCTCCTTTAGCTTCATTTTGGTTGTCTGTCTCTACTGAAATAAACATGAGAGTGTACTTACTAATATGTAATAGCAAATAAAAAATCATTGATTTATATCAAATGTATTAAGTCCCAGTGTTTTATTGGATACGGGTCTACTATTAATTTGCAGTAAATTAAGGGCTCTGCAGTGCAGCCATTTGTGGTTCTTGAGTTTACAGCAATTAAATTAGCTTTCTTTGCATTTCATTACTGGTGGTAACAACTGACATATGCTTCAGAAAATGCTAACCAGCGTTTATTCGGGTGATGTTTGGTGCGTGAACTGTTCCGGAATATTATCCGGAAATCAGCTTCACCACAGAATAACGAGGAAAATTGCGTATGTCAGTGTCAGTGACACAACTGACTTGAAGCCGGTCAGTATTCGCCAAAATGTATCAGTTATTTGGTAACGTCACACACATTAGCATCCACTTTACTGAGCTAATGTTTAAAACATCATAAGATTATAACACTGGTTTAAGACACCGTCAGTTGAAGCAGCCTGGAACTAAAGTAGGACAAAATGTTGTGACTGTCAGCTGCTTGTCACTGATCGTTTGCGTGACCGGCATATTTGGATTTGTGATGGTCACCTAAAAGCGTTCGCTACTTACCTCCCAAAGCTTACATGAAACAATTAACCCTGTCTGCTAATCCAGCGAGTGCTGGCAATTCTCGTAGACGTTAAATATCCACCTTGTATCAAAGTTATTCGACTGCAAAAACAACTTTTACACGTCAACTACGCCAAACAACACCAACGTGGCAGACACATTTACCCACAATCCCCAGTTCTGTATCACGAAATATACGTGGCTCGAAATGGATTCATATCGCTTGTGACGCTAGATGGCGACACGTGTGGAAACCCACACTAACGAACAACTGAAATGTAATATTTTATTAGATTTTATGCGCGTGCGCGTGCGCGTGCGCGTGCGCGTGCGCGTGCGCGTGCGCGTGCGCGTGCGCGTGCGCGTGCGTGCGCGCGTGCGTGTATATTTGCATGTATGTATGTATGTATGTATATGTATATATATATATATATATATATATATATATATATATATGTATATGTATATGTATATGTATATGTATATGTATATGTATGTGTATGTGTATGTATATGTATATGTATATGTATATGTATATGTATATGTATATGTATATGTATATAATAATAATAATAATAACTTTATTTTGACACCATCAAATCCGGGACGGCTGTCCCGTTCACGGGTGTGTACATACATGTAAATTTGCGTATACTGATTAAAATAATGGTGACAGTAATAATGATAATAATATAAAGTAATGAGACACTATGATAAAAAACCGTGTAAAATTGGCTATGTATAAATTATATAATTCTTTAAAAAATGAATATTAAACATAGACATTACAGACAAAACATTAGAACCCGCTATACTGCACTGATAGTAATAAAAATAAATAAGATAAATAATATATGTATACATCGTAATAATAAATTAGCTAAAATATAATGTTCGTTGTGTGAAACTAGTTATGTGGAAAATAAAAGTGTCTTTAATTGGTTCTTGAACTGTGTAATGTTGCTGTTTTCACGTATGTTCCTTGGAAGTTTGTTCCACAGAGTGGGTCCTGCACAGGCAAATGCACGGCGGCCGAAACGTTCCAGGTTGACTCTGGGCACCTCTAGCAGTAACCCGCCTGCAGAGCGCAGCGAACGGGGAGGTGTGTGGCGGCGTAGCAGTGCCGCAAGATACTCCGGCGTGCCATTGTATATGGCCCTGTGCACAAGTACAAGTAGTTTAAAATCGATTCGCTTTCTGACAGGCAACCAGTGTAACTGCCGCAGTATTGTTGTCATGGACTGCCGGTCGCCCCGCCGAATTTGCCTGACAATTCGTGCCGCAGACCGCTGGACCATTTCCAGACGGTGCATGTGACGATCACTTATGCCGTGTAATATTGCGTTGCCGTAGTCGAGTCGCGAAGTTACGAGTCCGTGTATGAGACTCTTACATACAGTGGTACTGATGGAGTCTCGTATCTTGGCGATTCGTGATAGATGGTAGTAGACGGAGCGACACACGTTGGCCACTTGTGACGTCATTGTTAGGTTTGCGTCGACGTTGAATCCTAGATCCCGTATAACGGGGGAAGTTTCGACGAGCTGGCCACATATATTGACGCGGGTTAACGAGGTTGGTGTACGCAGGCTTGATGAATGGATGACAATGGCTTGTGACTTGTTGTTATTCATCACGAGTCCGTTATCACAGAGCCATGCTTTCGCGTCTTGTACGCAGGCTTCCATACGCGCGAGGGCTTGTGTGTGGTCGGTTGGTGGGAAAGTGATGTACAGTTGGGTGTCGTCTGCGTATAGGTGGTGGCGAATATTGTGCTTTTGTAAAAGTGTCGTCAGTGGTGCGATGTACGCGTTGAACAGTAGCGGTCCAAGGACTGTCCCTTGTGGCACTCCTGTAGTTATAATGTCTGATTCCGACACGCCACTCTTCACTCGAACGACATATGTAAGATGTCAGCCAGGCGAGGACGTCCCCAGATAACCCGTATCCAGACAACCGTCGCAGCAGTATTGTATGGTCGATGGTGTCGAAGGCCGCACTTAGATCGAGTAGCACGAGGAGCACACTCTGGACGAGAACAGTTTCCACACTATGGTGCGCACGGTACGCACTTTGATAAATCCCGTAAATACCGTTCTCCTCCATGAAATGTTGTACCTGTTGTGCAACGAAACGCTCAGTCAGTATATGTATATGTATATGTATATGTATATGTATATGTATATGTATATGTATATGTATATGTATATGTATATGTTTATGTATATGTATATGTATATATGTATATATGTATATATTATATATATATAATATTATATTATATTATATTATATTATATTATATTATATTATATTATATTATATTATATTATATTATATATAAACAAATATTGAGCCTGGCTTGCGAAACAATTGAGACCGAGGAACGCCGCAAAGTAATTCGTACTGGCATAACCTTTGTTTTTTCTCTAATATATCGACGTAGTACGTCATTTAGAGGATATATCACGCCTGTCTGCACCTTGAAATGATATTAATTATTAAATAACACCACACACACAAAGAAATGGAGTAGACAGTGAGGAAGATTGTGTTGTTATTTATATAATGTTTGAATTTGCTGCTTCGAATCATTTTGTGTATAGTCAACTATTTGTCATTCCAATCCAACCTTGCTCCAGCTTTGCGACAATAATTTGGGTAAAAATGGATTGCAAGCCAGACTTTCACTGAAGCCAAAATTTCACTAGATTGAACTAAACCTTTTTATATTCGCTAGGTGGCAAATCTTAACTTCCTTATTCATCAGGTGGCAGCACTGCAATTGCCGCATGCTACGAGCATGCAGGTGTAGGTATGATGAAAGGCATTTATCACCGGCTGAAAGAAAACCGTAATTATTTAATATAAATTATAGCCGTACGTATCACGGCCATAATCGTAATTTTCGGTGCGTTCGTATACCTACTCGCAAAGATAAAATAATCACAGAGAGGGGAAACTAGTTCTACTTGGAAGTAATTAGTTCGGGTAATTCTTACGCAAAAAGACACTGCTGGAAACCAGAGCCGTGTGATCACTTTAATTTGGTGTCTGCAGCAGCCGCTCCACTCATTTTGAAGTTTAGTTGCAATTGCTATCGTCTCTCGTCTCTGGACAATTTACCGACGCGACGTTTTTGCATGTCGGTGTTGTAGGGATCCCTCGATCCGTATACACCGGGTCGGTTGTGAAGCTCCGTCTAATACTTTTTGTTCTCTCGCTAAGAACGACACTAGGTAGACATGCTCGGGCCAGGTAGATGCTGGGTAAATGGGGAGTAGAAGATGGGTAGATGGCGCGGGTAGATGACGGATATATGCACGGTACACGGGCCGTCCGGTAAAATATGAAATCCCGGTCGATTGTCTGGTCTTGCATCCTGGTGACTTTGGTCTTGGCTCATTGGTGAAGACAAAGACTTGACCAGGATATGCATGCCAATGGGGCAATGATCCGCACTTAGACTCGTGGGAACGATAATGTCCACCTGCTCTGTTACTATGTGTTGCCAAGATACCAAGATATTTCGGCAATTTTGGGGCTTGTGTTAGAACCTGTAGTCCCACTGCCACGGCGCGTGCAATGCTACGTTTATCAGCCCATATAGCAGACAACCTGAAGCGCGGCAATATGCAGTGAGGGCATCATGGACATGTATACACCACCTGTAAAACAACACACACCAGCTAGGGTGTGCATACTTCACCTTTGTTTAGCTAACACGCCACTATACCACAATATAACGAGATATTTAATGCTTTAGTAGGATGGTAGCATTAAGACGAGGAGGATGATCGGTAGCGACACGTGGCGGCGCAATCGAGCACGTTGCCACGGAAATGACGCAACTGACTACGCGCCATTTAGGCCGACTCATACAAGGTAAATTTAACGGAAAATGGAATCTGGATTGACCCGGATCACAAATGCACAGAGTAGCGGCAAGCAGAGGAAGACATTCGTGACATCGGGAACGACCAGTGATATCATCAACGACGTAAGTTGGACTGTCTTTCAACTTTTCGGGACATTTTGGGGTCGCGTTGATATAATTTATATTAATGGCGCATTGGTTGATGAGCCTATCAGTCCATAGGACATAGGCTGTTCCAAACCAGCCTGCAAAGTCATGCAAATATTTGTTATTGGCACGGCTGCATTAACAATTCAGTTTGCTTGGAGAAGAAATATGGAAAATATATATGGGGGGAGGGGTTGTAGGGGACGCCAGATTATATCGACAGGCGCCAACCCACTCCTCACTATACCACTGGTATTAACACAACTTATTGCCTTTCTTCTTTTTCTTCGTCTTCCATCCCGTGAGCATCGTAGACACCGTTGTGGTGACACGGTGAATGCCTTCGCAACCTTGATGCGCCAGCGCTGTCGATCTTGCGCCAAGTACAGCAACCTGGCAGTGGGCTGTTTCTATTGCCTTTCACTGCAGTTTAAATGCTTTTATTTGCCAATTTACAGAAACGTCAGGCTATCTAATTGATCTTGTTAATCATTAACCGAGGAGGTGGGTTTATACGTGAGCAAATGTGTTGGGCCACGTGCGATATTAACCGAAGAAGATTACGTTTAAATCGTAGTGTGCTTTCTGACATTATCGAAGCTGTCGTTCCTCAAAGCGTTGTACTAAGGGTAGTTCGTTGTTCGCTTATTCACTCGATCGTCTTCGTATTTCGAGAGGTACGCAAGGCTTCCACTGCTCTAAATCTGCAGCCTGCCTGGTTATGGCATCCCAGGCCAGACCGTAGGGTAACGAGGGGGAAGATGGACCCCTTAAGGGGTTTTCCTTAAATTTCACCCCTTTAGAGACATCAAGGAAGATAAAACAGCGTATCTATATAAAATATGGTCTTTCATCTACAAATGTGAGCAATGTTTAAAAAAAATCAATATGGGGATGCGTGGCGAGATGCTAAAAAACAGTTTTTTGTGGTCCATCTTGGACAAATATTTGTCCACGATGGACCAGTACGTGGGGGAAGATGAACCAGTTTAATTAATGTGCCTAGTTAGCATGGGTGGATATCCGTTTAAAAAACATGTAAACTACGGCTGTTACAAAAGTAGGGTGAATTCCTGGTAAAGATTAAGCCAATAAATTACGAAAACTTGACTTAACAACAATCAGCATAATTGTAACACGAGATATGCACAAAGTTAGTAAGTCCCTATAGACCCAAAATGTGCATTAGGTTGCATTGCATCCACTGTTCCCTGGCAGGCAGTCAGCACATAGGCTCAAACAGGCAAACTATTACTAGTACAGTGGAACCTTGTTAATCCGAATACCTTTGTACCCTAGTGAACTGTTCAGATTAATCAGGCATCTGGATTATTTAGTCATAATTACTTACAGTCATTTCATTTTGACTTACCTTCAAACATTACATCCTGGAGCACGCAATATGTCCTCCTTTAGGGATTCCTGCTGTCGCCCAAAATAGCGAAGGGACCAGCGATTATTTCTATGAAAGTTGGGAGAAAAATCCATGCACTTAACACAGTTTAAACCCGTTCTAACCTTAGCTCGGACCGTCTTGGACAATAGACTTCCTCCACAGTACCCTATATTATCATCTCCTTTACGGTGGTTCTTCTCCACGTTTCATTTTGCCGGCCGCGTCTGTTCTTCTCGGCTGTCCAGGGTATGGCTATCTTGGGCAGTAATCCAGGGGATATTAGGAACACATCTCCATATCCGTTCTTTTATGCGTTTTGCAATTGATGTTGTTTTGCGGGCAGCTTCTTGGGCTAATTACGCGTGTACATTCAAAAAGCTTTGCGACTTTCTTACGATCGTCCAGCGCCGCACAATCTAAGTCGAACGCCTTTAATGATTTTGTTCATCCAGCAGTCTGTGGAAATAATCCGAAGAAAAAAAGCTATAAGGCTAATGATAAATTACACCTCGCCGTAACTATTATTCTTGTCTAGTCTGCACGGGTCGAGATTTTGAAGAAAAAACATAGGCCCCATACAGTATTGCGATGGAATGTTTTAAAATAAATATGTTGGAAACACCATAACACCACCACGCGGTAAAGTTGACTCCGGGAGACTGGCAACCATTTTGTGATAGCTTGCCGGACCTATTGCTAGGTAACATGTCACGTAATGGATGTATGATTTGGTGTATTCACCACACGCATGCCTACCAACAAGGCGTGCCAAATGTGTTAAATGGCTACCGCTCGTGTGAAACTAGCGATCAATTTCTGTTTTGTTGATATTTTGACCACAAACGTTTTTATTTGTGATAGAAACATAAAGCGAAAATTAGGCGTAGCGTTAAGCAACTACTGTGTACGGAAGGATTGAAAATCGAGAGGGCGAGAGTGATTCCAGACATAGCACACGTGTTGTTTCCCCTTGTGGTACAAAGCTGTACTTTGGTCTATTTGCTGCAACATTTAGCCTACTACTCGATCGTGTTACCGATCAATTAGCGACCACCGTTACACACTACCGGAACTCCATTAAAGCCAGCTGCATTTTGTAAGGACAGTAGTTAGTTATGAGCTTGATCTTCGAGGATACTGGCGCATAAAATGTCATCATTATTATTATTATATTCGACAAAGCTTTATTGTTATAATATTGTTTCAGTAGTAAAACGTACTGCCAAATTATAATGTATCTAATCAGAATACATTACAAGAACACATTTGACCTGGCAGATGTCACGTCGACCTAGTAGGCTATGCAATGTTCATTATGTTGACATAGTTGCTAAAGCGACGCATGATTAAAGCCGTTGTTCAGTTTTTTATTGTGACGTCAGACTCAATTTGAAGCACGCGATCCGTTCGATAAGACTGTTTTCTTAGTGTACCGCCAACTCAATGGAACCTGTTTTTACAAGGCATCGTTACATCAGAATACGATAATGCCACACACGCGAATGAACTCTCATTCATTAACTGTTTCTCAGCTTAGCCTACTGCTAGTTAATTAATTATTATTTGTTATTAATTACAACGGAAACTTCCGTTTTTCGTCATGTCGTATCGCGTCAGGTCAGAGTAATCTGTATTTTTTTCACGCTGAATTGAACGATTCTATTGTAGAAAGAAACATGTTGGTTATTCCCGCTTTAAGAGATCACGTTACAAACTACAAATTAGTTATACATTACTTTATAGAATCAATCAATTAATTTGATTTCAACACAACATATCTCTACAAAGTAGATTCAGGGATGCTTACTGCAAAAGGTAAAAAAAAAGGTTACGAATGTCAACATTATATTACAACACAGTGTGTAGGGCCTATGCATTACAACAAATCAGTATATTAAACGTACGCATTGCGATAACAACACAATGCACTAAATTATCTACCTTGAAGATTCACCCTCCGAGTTTGAACCTTTAACTGCGTGTATAAGTCTCTCATTCTTTCGGCTACGGAATTCTTCTTGTCGTGTCCTCACACAATCTGTTACAATTTCTTGGCGCGTGTCTTTGCCCAAACCAAGACAACGGCCAGGTCTTCGGACATACACGGTTCATCCAGCAGTCGGCAGCAGAGAGGTAGGGCACTGTCTGCTTTTCTCCGCAATCACATTGTGTTGACCGCGTCACGTCAAAGTAACCCCACTTCTTCATGTTTGTTTTTGTGCAACCGACCCTGGAGTACAGGCGGTTGTGTGATCGCCAGCAGAGTTGTGTTCGGTCAGATCCTGCTGATAGGGATTCACCTGGTCGCATTGTGACGACTGGTGGCGTTGCTTTCAGTCGGGTTTCCCACGTGTTTACTCTAGTGCTGCTGGGCGATGTGTTTAGCGGTGTCGTGCTGTGCATGAAGCCTTTTCTTGACACCGCGCTACGGAATAGTATTACCTACGTGCTTATTGGCATACATTTACGGTGTTGTATGACTTATCCATTTCATCTCTCGAACAGTGATAATCATACTTACCTGACATTACTTGACAAGTTAATTAATTAAATCACACTGAAATCAGAAATGTCCCAATTAAATTAACTTTCCATGCTTATCAAACCAATTAAATTAATCTATGTTTTCCACAATTGAGTTAAGTTACAATAGATTAACATTAATAAACTTAATAATTTAATTATTGTATTTTGTCATATACGCCGTTAACAACAATGCACTAGCAAACTACCATAAGTAGCATAGGCATAGTTTCGATGTCAGTCATCGCTACCTCCATGGATATACTCATAAGCTGCAGCCGCAGTTTATAAACGACAAGTGCAATGACGCATGCATTTGTTAAATATAAATAACGGTGTCATGGTAACTTTTATTTGTTTGATATCATGCTTTTGTGCGTTACACCCTGTAAATATTAATGACGCTCGACGGTAGCCGTATTATGATCGTGGTCTTAGGTCATGGCAGTGCGCCGGGCCTTCGTGAATATTAATGTACGTGATCAAGAAGATGTTCCCGCCTTCCATACTTAGATGGCCTTATGTCCCTCGGAAGGGTTTTAGGTTATACGTTACTATAAATTGCTATAACACATGCGTGCTTAGTCGCAGACGAACGAACGTGTATACCCTATAAATGGGCCAACGTTGTCATATCAGCGTATCAACAAGTCAACATTTATGCATATTGCCTCATAGTCTCAAAATAA
The DNA here is from genome assembly GCA_025642075.2 of Ridgeia piscesae. NCBI lineage: Eukaryota > Metazoa > Annelida > Polychaeta > Sabellida > Siboglinidae > Ridgeia > Ridgeia piscesae. The sequence goes on from JAODUO010001483.1 coordinate 62,997, forward strand.
TATTGTGAGACTATGAGGCAATATGCATAAATTACTGCGATTACGCTCCTGATCGGAAAGTTTATATTAAAACATTTCCGATCAGGAGCGTAATCGCAATAATTCACATCATAGCCATTGTTGTCTTCATAGTTTTTGTAATAGTCGTAGTTGTTGAACTTATCGGAATCATAGAGCACAATGTTCCACTGGTCCAAACGCGACACCAAGTGTCATCTACTGGCCTATAATTATTGTATCGACGGGATAACTTTATTATATTCTTTACACATGTTTGTTATGCGCGAATCGTCATCTTTTGTATAATTATTTTGCCTGACATGCACGTGTGGTTCATTTTAGCTTAAATTTGTTGAAGGAACTGTTAGTTTGTCTTGTTTGGTAGAATGAATGATTTTATTTCCTATGTCGACATTTTTCATAATGTTATTATAAGTTCTATCCTACCAGCCAACATGTTAATGCCAGCTTTGAGAAAAAAACCACAGATTATATATCACAGTTTATTTTTTAACACATCATAACATAATTAAACAATCATTCTAAATGGATTATTTTATATATATATATATATATATATATATATATATATATATATATATATATATATATATATATATATATATATATTATATATATATATATATATATATATATATTAATACATGATTATCGATAGTTTGCGTTAGAAGATGACATTAAACTGTTTGTTTTGCGATACACGCAGACTGTTGTTTAAAATCTTGTTTTTGGTCGCTTTTCAACCCACGCAGCATATCTGGGTTCTTTTGTGATTCGTTCTTTGTGTGCCCTCAATTTTGGGTAGTCCTTCATGTCCAGTTCGATTCCTGTTACGCCCAGCCAGTCGTAGAGCCCTACGATCTGCACGTCAGCCATGGATATCTGAAGGAGATATATTATGAATACCATTAAAATACAACCACAGCAAATGTCTTCAAATACATCTCAGCTGATTCAAATGCATATAGATATTTCTATTGTTGAATTTAAATGAATGTATAATGATTTAAATTTTTCTTGAGCAATCTACATACACTTATATATATATATATATATATATATATATATATATATATATATATATATATATATACATGGATATAATATAATATAATTAATGGATTTAAATTAATGATGAATATAATGTAATGTAATGTAATGTAATGTAATGTAATGTTATATTTAATGTAATGATGTATATGTAATGTAATGTAATGTAATGTAATGTAATGTAATGTATATGTATGATAATGTAATGTAATGTAACATAATAATACATAATCAATACAATAATAAATCATAAATAAACTAATAAATTAAATGTAATGTAATTAATGTAAATGTAATGTATTATGTAATGTAGATGTAAGTGTAGTATTGTAATGTAAGTGTATGTATATGAAAAGTTTTATTAGTGTAGTGTAGTTATTATATTAAAGATAGTGTAATGCAATGCAATGCAATGCAATGCAATGCAATGCAATCAATACAATACAATACAATACAATACAATACAATACAATACAATAAATATAATAAATATAATATAATATAATATAATATAATATATATATATATATATATATATATATATATATATATATATATATATATATATATATATATATATATATATATATATATATTTAAATTATTTATAATTATAGCATTAATGTACTATTAGCAAGAAATAAATAATATGCTTATGTATATATATATATATATATATATATATCTATATCTATATATATATATATATAATATATTATATATATTATATATATATATATATTTAATAATTTATTTATGAAAATAATAAAATATATATATAATTATATAATATATTATATTAATTTATATATATATATATATATAATTATATATATATATATATATATATATATATATATATATATATTATATATATATAATTAATAATTTATAATATTATAATATATATGTATATAGAAAAATAAACAGATGTTTGTGTATTTATTGTTTAGAATATCTTCCCCTTTGTTAAACACCAGCATGTTCTCCAGCATTCTAAAGTAGGTGGGCATTTGTTCATCCACGTACTTCTTCAGGATCTCAGCCTGAAGGAACAAACACAACAGCGATTAAGCCACTTGCACAATTATGTCAATCCAATATCGGGATATGTTATATTTTCTTAGTACGTAGCAGGTACTTTACTCTAAACGTCAGTATGTAAGTAAGTATTAAACATCTTCGTCTTATAAAAAACATCGGTCTGCCTAACGCAGCGATGTATACTTATGCGGTGAGCGAATTTGAGCTGTCCTTAGGATATATATATATATATATATATATATATATATATATATATATATATATAATTATTTTAATAGTAACGGATTATAATCATAGCAATTATACACACATACATATATATATATATATATATATATATATATATATATATAAAATTTTATATATATTTATATATATATATATATATATATAATGTTTTATATATATATATATATATATATATATATATATATGTGTGTGTGTGTATAATTGCTATGATTATAATCCGTTACTATTAAAATAATTTTAAATAAGATTCTACGGTTCTTGCAGATTCTACGAAACATCAAACTATATAAAGGTATCATATCCGATCTGTTTTGCATGGTAGAATTCTCCTGATATCGGCAATCCTGGACAAGTAGTCCAATTGACGTCTTTAATACCATTAACCCATTTCAACACTCGACTTCTACGTTGGCTTGGTCTTTATTATTACACCATCGTTCATGTTTAGGAACATTTTATTACGCCAATTCAACACAAACAGACGACTAGATAATAGAGAATAACACGCTACAAACAGAATCTTGTCAACTACATGAATACTTGCCTTTGCTTCCGTCTCCTCCTCCGGCAAGCTGTGCAGTCTAAAGAGGGGCGCCAGGGTGTCATTTACGCAGTTCCCAATCATCAGGATCCGAGATTCGTCCATTGGGCCCGAGCCAGCGAATCCTGCAAATAAAACAACCACATCATCACCAACATGTCTACAATGGACAATTTCAATTAACTGCTCTTTGAACGACCATTAATATTCTCGAAAGTATTCATGAATTCCGTTTCAGTTCTACAAATAAGTTAGTATATCCAGGCAAAAGTCGGCTCGTTGTTCCAGTTATGATTTATATAATTGTCAACGCTTTGTCATAAGGTACACACACACACACACACACACACACACACACACACACACACACACACACACACACACACCACACAACACACACACACACACACACACACACACACACACACACACACACACACAACACACATATATATATATATATACATAATGAGGTTACTAGGTTCATATGTATTTCAAAAATGTGTTCCCGGAGGGACATCTTGCATTTATGCGGTATATATATATATATATAGTATATATATATATATATATATATATATATATATATATATATATATATATATATATATTACAGCAGTTAAAGACACATGGTAAATGTTTCACGGGTTGCTACACACTTATGACGACATAATCAATTATTCAAGAGTTATGAATTCCTGGAACCAAAATATGATGTAAGTTTATTATGTTTATGTTTCAAAATGCACTAAGTCAATTAATAATTTACCATATGTCCTGGCGATGAAGAACTCAATGGCCTCGGCCTGGCACAATATGGTGTCATCGATCTTCAGGGCCGGCATTTGGGCAAAGGGCATTTCTGTAAGAAACGTATTCGTTAAACAGCACCGTTTCACATTGCCAGTGGAAACACAAAGGACAAGTAAAGATATTCCGTAGCCGTAAACCTAAAACGTGTTGTCTAGTACAATTATGTAACTCCACGTTTTGTGTTCAAACATATTTCCAAGGCAGTTACCATAGATTCTGTGTCGTACCTACTACTATACGTCTAGTATATTCTTCACAAAGAGAAGACGAACATTGTTCTCATTAACATCGTTCAATGGCAAAGATACTAGGTCAGATCACGTGACATGTCGCGCATGTCACGTAACGATTTATTTTGAAGTGCAATTCAGGCGGTTCCTGAAAATTTCAACATGACAGAGAGCACTTGAAATAATCGAAAATTTACATCTAACTAATGGTGTCTGAACTATTGACGTATAAATATTGCCTACAACTATCTACAAAAAGCTGTACTTATGATGTGCCTTGTATAGAAGCACAATCATAAAGTAACGGTATTTTAAAATAAAGAGTACATATAATTTGACTGACAAATATGCCGACATAATTTTGAATGTTATGGAATATTGGAAAACACATTATATTTATGAATATGATGCTAGACGTTTATAATAATTATTATAATTATTATAATAATTATTATTATAAAATGAGACTACGCTGGTATGGACACATGCAGAGAATGGAAGAAAACAACGAAGTGTGAGCAGTTGTTGACATGAGAGTGCCAGGAAAATGACCAAGAAGGAGACCAAGAGGAAGATGGATGGATTGCGTCCGAAGGGACATGCAGGCACCGCGGATCACCCCGGACGATGCCCAAGACACAACATTCTGGAAATCAAGAATTCGGACCGTTGACCCCACCTAGTGGGAAAAGGCGAATACAATGAAGAAGAATTTAAAAACGCACTGACGTCAGACTGTTGTCACACTACCTTTTGTTGAGGTAAAGCCAGTGCGCGTCAGCAGATACGCCAGTGTTGTAGTTACATTGAAATGTACTCACGTGGTTTCAACTTCGGCCATTCGTCGCCATCGAATGGAAGCCTTTTGTCTTCATACTCAACACCAGCCAGGGCAAACAGGATGCGAGACACTTCACCTCTCCCGCGGACGTTGAAATTGATCAGCGTGTACTTCGGCATTTTAACGTCTGATTGTTTACTGAAATGCATCAAAATCAACACACGTGTCAGAAGTAGTTCGTAAATTATAACATTATTATATATTGGAGAAAGTAAAGATGAACTCTCGGTATCGGAAAACTAAGAAACACAAAGGAGGGAGGGAGGGAGAGAAGGAGAGAGGGAGAGAGGGAGAAAGGGAGAGAGGAAGAGAGGGAGAGAGGAAGAGAGGAAGAGAGGAAGAGAGGGAGAGAGGGAGAGAGGGAGAGAGGGAGAGAGGAGAGAGGGGGAGAGGGAGAGAGGGAGAGAGGGAGAGAGGGAGAGAGAGGGAGAGATCGCGGGAGAGGGATGGGAGAGGAGAGGGAGAGAGGGAGAGAGGGAGAGAGAGGGAGAGAGAGGGAGACAGTGAGACAGGGAGAGAGAAAGAGAGGCGGGGAGGTGGGGAGGAGTGGAGGTGGGGATGCGGGGATGCGGGGATGCGGATGCGGGGAGGCGGGGAGGCGGGGAGGCGGGGAGGCAAGGAGGCGGGGAGGCAGGGAGGCAAGGAGCGATATAATAATGACAAATGATGCTGCCAAACGTGAACAAATAACAACTGTTGTGATATTCAAAATTCCCATGAGACTTGTTAACTGCAGTTTCCTGCGAAACGAACTGTGAATAATTTCTGTCCAACTGACACAAACAGAGAGATATCACACGGACATGTATAGGTGAGTTGCCGTTTGATTACCTGTCTTGGGGAAATTCCGTGGTCTCCACAGGTTTAACAATGACGGTTTCGCCGGTTTTTCGCGACGAAGATGATCCCATCGATGTATTTTCCTTAATTCCAACCCGTCCCTTTCTGAAATGTCAAGAAAATAGATGAATTAATAAACCTTAGGACTAATACAAGTGTACATATAGATTAATTGTAAAATCCGCCACAAAAATAATTTATGTTAAAAATACCCTGCTGTTTTTCGTTAATGTATATGCGCCGAATAATTGATTACACGGGGGAATCATAGATGGTTGTCAAAGACTGTCAAAGATCTTTACTACAAACATCGTTTTCGTTGCATGTTTCATCATAGGCTTTAATTCACTGAATGAGGAAACGAATAGTTCTACATAAGTGTGTTGTTGCGTGACTGTGAACTCGCTGTAGGGTCTACAAGCGTTAACGCAGCATGATTCAGCTGTATTTGATGTCACGACTCACATTAGCCGTGCGAGCCACCACTCCAAACGTGGCTTATACGCCACTTCCAAAATAGTACTTGATTACAAATTTATCGTGTAAATGTTATGTATGCCGGACAACAGCGCTGTTGATTACATAAATACACAACGCTGTGCCAAAGTCACACCACATACGTCAGAAAGGAATGACTCTGATGGAGCATTCGAAGACCAAATTACTTTGATCGAACATTAACCGTAGAATTCGAACACAATTCCACGGAATGTTTCCTGTCCAAAAAACATTCCGATTGCTTAAAAATAGCATACTGGTCTGCAATAATAATAACCATTGACACGCATAGGAAGCTATAATACTAAACAAATATACATTTTTGTAGAAAATATCTACCAAAATACGAATTTCAACCAAACAATTGTGTCATGTCTGATCATACGTGTGGGTAAATACGTGTACATACTTGGACTAGTAATCTTTTCAGCTTTGTGTGATGTACATTATTACTACTTGACTTAATTCCTTGTACTTCATCAAATGTAATTGTCTCTCAACACATGGACTATTTGTACTTGATGGAAATGTACTTGCCCCCCCCCCATCTTGGTCTCAACACGTCGAATATTTGTACCTGGTCTAAATGTAATTGTCCCCCAACCGTAATCTCAATAAATCGAATATTTGTACTTGATCAAAATGTACTTTCCCCAACCGTTTTCTCAATACATCGAATATTTGTACTTTATCAAAATGTACTTGTCCCCCAACCGTTTTATCAATACATCGAATATTTGTACTTGATCAAAAAGTACTTGTCCCCCAACCGTTTTATCAATACATCGAATATTTGTACTTGATCAAAATGTACTTGTCCCCAACCGTTTTATCAATACATCGAATATTTGTACTTGATCAAAATGTACTTGTCCCCAACCGTTTTATCAATACATCGAATATTTGTACTTGATCAAAATGTACTTGTCCCAACCTTGGTCTCAATGTATCGCCTCCTTGTTTATAGTGTAGTCCAATTCGTGTTGATAAATATTTCATGATTCGTTGGAATGTGGATGTTCGCGTTTACAACTACAAGTTCACCTACACCCGTCGCCGTTGCTCGTTTTATGTGCATGCGTAGTGACACTCAATAATTGAGTATTGCATTTCAAACGTTATTACCAATTCCACATTCCAATCAATATTTCATCTACAATAACTCTTTGTTATGGAAGAATACGTGGGAATAGGCATAGGTACATGTTAGCTTTACGGACAAGTTAAAGTGAAAAACGCAATACGTAGATGTGAACACCTACTTGACATGTAAACGGTGTATACTAAAAATGCCTATCCTTCGAATGATGTTTCATTCAGACACGTTTGAAGATTTCCATGATATGAGTATCATAAATAACGGTAGTTAGTACGCGTTTAACTAATCTGCAGGCCAATCGCGTGGCTCAAAACTATGCGTAACGTCTTTAACAAACGATGTACGTCACTCTAGCGTCCGGTCGAACCAGAGCATTATTTTGAAAACCCATGGCTTGTGAACAGTTCATGTCATGATTCTTTTTGAGAAAGCAACTTTGAGGTATATCTACAATGCATTCACTGCATTATAATTGGAAATGTTGACTGGTAGAGCGACATATTCACCAATACGTGTGATAATTCAATGTGATATCGCAGTTGCATCTTATTTTCTCGTCGCGCCATTATTACGTGAACGTAAATTACATAATGTTGAACAATCGTCGAAATCACGCGAACTATTTGTAAACTGTGTACGTAATACGTACTGTCCCTCGCTGACGTCATCTCTGATTTTTCGTTCAAATAATAATAATTAGGTGTCTTCTATTGCGCCGAAATCCTTAGAAACCATGATCAGAGGCGCACCAAAACAGAAGTATTACTCGATCGCAGAGTTAATAAACAATTACAGTTGTCAACAGGTTGATTGATTGATACGCCAGGAGCTATGGTGGGTAGACAAGGTTGTAACGGTATGTTTTCAAATGAAGGCGGGATCTAGGAACGTGTTCAACTGGTCTAACACTAGAAGGAAGAAACATATACCAAAGAGTAGGTGTAGCAATAGATACAGTCATAGTCCCAATATTGGTATGGACCTTAGGATCGAAACGTAAATCAGAACCAGATGATCGAAGCTGGACATGTTTTCGTACAGGAGTAACCAGTGAATGTAAATAATTCCTGGCGTAAATTGTAAACTTTTCTATATTGCACCTATTTACCTAACTAATTTGCACATTAATTACACTTATATTTGTCACTTGGAGTATGAGGAAAAAACTATGCAAGGAATCATCCAGCTATACTTCGACTAATGCACCCAAGATTATTCATTCACAAATATCCATCACTGTCTGTTACTCTGTGTATGTAGATGCACTTTGAACACTGATGGTCAGATCAGCTGAGTCATCATCATTGGAATGAAACATATCTGAATGGCGAATACTACAGAAAGCAATACGAGAGACCGTTTAAGTGCCAGAGTCGACTGCCCGTGTAAGCCGATTGTCACGACTGTGCTATTTATACTTTAATTAATTAAAACTGCACTGCCGTCGAAACCGTCGCAGTGACTGGGCTGCGAACTTGCAATTTGTACCAAGTGACACAGAAGACTGTCAATCTGTCACAAACCAAACCACACTCGTTAGTAGTTGCTGGACACGGACTTGTGAGCTGGACCCACTCTGTGTCAATAACCAGCCATCGAATATTTGCAGTTTTCAAAAATGAAGAACAAATTTCAACCAGATTATATTCGGCCTTTCTCAACTATAATATTCAACATACAATCCTTTTACGTTACGCTTTCTAAGCATATTTATGTGATGCCAATATAATCAGTGTTGTTTTCTATGGATTATTTGGTGTACATTACCGGCAACCAACTAGTCGACCATGTGTGACTACAGGGCACGCTTCAGTAAATCTGGTGATAGCCTGATGATAATTACGTAATTTTGCTTGGTGTTAGCTAATTAGACGTAAATAACATGACAGCTTTATACAGAGCTAGGTGTAGCCTTGACAAAGACCATCATAGAATTATATTTTTTAATTGCCATAACTGTCAAGTGATGAAAGCAATTCTTCTCTCCGCAGACAATACGGCATTCGGGTCGGCTAATGCAAAGCTTGTGACGTAGACGTGTTAGTTGTATCCCGGCCAACCGTGTCCACAGTTCTTATTGAAGTGTGACTTTGCAAAATCGACTTCCGTTTTTTTTGTATCACGCGCACGCACACGCTGCTGCTCTTACATTTAGCGTCAGGGTTATGTAAATATGCAAATGAAATGTCAGCTTGTCCACATCAATGTTATTATGTTTTTATAACCCAAAACGGTTGTCCAGCATCATTATCGGCCTACTATGTGGTGTTTCTCTGGCTGTCAGCCTATGTATATATATATGTGTGTGTGTGTGTGTGTGTGTGTGTGTGTGTGTGTGTGTGTGTGTGTGTGTGTGTGTGTGTGTGTGTGTGTGTGTGTGTGTGTGTGTGTGTGTGTGTGTGTGTGTGTGTGTGTGTGTGTGTGTGTGTGTGTGTGTGTGTGTGTGTGTGTGTGTGTGTGTGTGTGTGTGTGTGTGTGTGTGTGTGTGTGTGTGTGTGTGTGTGTGTGTGTGTGTGTGTGTGTGTGTGTGTGTGTGTGTGTGTGTGTGTGTGTGTGTGTGTGTGTGTGTGTGTGTGTGTGTGTGTGTGTGTGTGTGTGTGTGTGTGTGTGTGTGTGTGTGTGTGTGTGTGTGTGTGTGTGTGTGTGTGTGTGTGTGTGTGTGTGTGTGTGTGTGTGTGTGTGTGTGTGTGTGTGTGTGTGTGTGTGTGTGTGTGTGTGTGTGTGTGTGTGTGTGTGTGTGTGTGTGTGTGTGTGTGTGTGTGTGTGTGTGTGTGTGTGTGTGTGTGTGTGTGTGTGTGTGTGTGTGTGTGTGTGTGTGTGTGTGTGTGTGTATCCATGCGTATCGGTGACAGACACAATTTATAGTCAGAAAGTCGAATTCAGTTGACAGGAAACGTACTAATGAGACTTCCACCTGCAATGTCCTAATGACGTGACGCGACGATATAAAAGCAAAACCGATGCGTATTAAACGTAATATAGCAAAGTGCAGCTAAATGTGCAGTCAAATGAAAGCATTGGGAAAACTCTTAGCTATATGTGGTATAATATATTTCGCGGCCCGGCTCCATGTGAAGGGTATAATGTGCCCCACACCCAAATATACAAGTAGAAACCAACACAAATGTGCATATCGCATCGCTCATTGCGTAATTGTCCCCATCCGAGCGCACGTTACCAAATTGCACATGTACTTCATTTGGAACTACCCCCTGCCCTGTACGAAGGTATGAGTAACCTCTTCTATGCATACGCATCGGCTCAAGTCACATACACACACGCGCGCACACACGCACACGCACTACGCACACGCGCACGCGCACGCGCACGCGCACGCCACGCACACGCACACGCACACGCACACCACACCACACACACACACACACACACACACACACCGCCATGTGCAGTATCACTATCGGGTGCAACTGCGTGCGCTATAGTCTCTAAATTAGCACGACTTACAATACTGGTAATTCGATCGTGTTCCTGACTGTTTCACTGTCACTACTCCTACCCGTCACCCGTGGTCGATACGCCAGCCTTGTATACTGCACACAGTAGACATACCCCGGCCACCGTGCACGTATAGGCCTTCGCACGTCCTACCCAATGTCTCCTACCCCGGCATTATGACCAAACTACGTAGACGGTTCGAAACGCCAGAGCTCAGTTTGTGTACGCCATTGACATCACATTCAACAGTTTCTAGTTTCTAGGTGGGTCTTTGCACCCATATGTTGCATTCTATAAACATTACGGGTAATCCATCTAAAATTCCACACGAGACAAAAGTAGGAGGCACCCTACTAAGAAAGCACGGAAGAACAGGGAAGATTATATCAAACAATACGTGTGCTCGCTTAGCACGCTTAGACGTCGGTTCGATGGCTGGACTACCCAATGCTTTGTTGGTTATAGATGACGTGCACGTCGAACAATCCCTTTTCACTTATCGGTCAGGTACCCACACAATACACCCCGCCGCAGTCCGTGTCATACACCCCGCACAACATGTACACTCACCAGGCTACGTAGACGTGTTGTTAGATTCCTCGAGTGAGACTTGAGTAGGCAGCTTGAGACGAGGCGGCTCCCTGCAGTACGGCCGTTGTCTCCAGACTCGCGCAGACACTGCATCGGCCGTGACGGGCGCTGTTTATATAATCCGATAATCCATGGGACCACTTTTTGCACACCGCACCAGCCACCACCATCGCGACACCACCGGTGGATTAACCAATAGTGTAGCTCGACAGGCGCCTGTCCGCGGCCGCGAAGGTATACGAGCGTTTTTTCCCAGACTGGATATCAGTGAAATGTTTCTGATTTAGGTGAAGCCTGGGCAAGCTAACATAATCTACAAACTGTCTAAAGCGCCTGTCCGCGGCCCGCGAAGGTCTATGAACGTAATTTTCCCAGACTAAATATCACTGAAATGATTCTGATTTAGGTGAAGTCTGCATGGGCAAGGTCAAATCATCTACAAACTGTCTAAACGAAGATGATATATCGACGAATTGAAGTTTCATTAGTTTGATTTTGTTGTGTAAAATATCAAAATGTCTACGTATTCTCGACGGATTAAAGTTTCATAGTTTCATTTTGTATTATCTATATTATATAAAAAATATATATTATATATATATATATATATATATATATATATATATATATATATATATATATATATTGGATGCTTGTGGTAAAAACACGCGCACCACTTTATTTATAGTTTCAGAATTGTGTTTTACCACAAACATCTAAATTCGCGATTTGGGTAATTAGTGTTGGTTAGAAATGATCAAGTAAAACGTTTAAATGTAATGCAAGTGAATACGTCTGACGCATCCGCCAACCGTTAGTTGCTGTGCTATTGGTTTGGTTTGGTTTGGTTTGGTTTGGTTTGGTTTGGTTTGGTTTGGTTTGGTTTGGTTTGGTTTGGTTTTAGGTTGGTTAGGTTTGGTTTGGTTTGGTTAGGTTGGTTAGGTTAGGTTGGTTTGGTTGGTTTGGTTTGGTTTGGTTTGGTTTGGTTTAGGTTTGGTTAGGTTGGTTCGGTTGACACGAAGCCAACTAGGATCGATACAAACAACTTCTGAGAAAACACGACTATGAACCTGCACACTAAATCGTACATACACACATGTGCTGGTAGCATTGTAAACAGTGTTGTTGTTGTTATTATCTTTGTTGTTGTTGCTTGTAGTTGTCGCTGCGCTACTAAACCCTTGTTGCGTGGGTTGGCGTACATATATGCTGTAGCTAAACTTAATATAAGCTCGCTTCGATACCACGTTGGCATGACGTAGACATGGTAATAATTAATACTTCTTTATCTGTCACCATCGATCACCATTTGTTCGTCAAGACTGAAAGTCAACCGCAATATAACAGGGGTGAATTGTTTCTTAACAATATGCTGCGTTCAGCCTTTTGTGAATAGCTTCTGCGAGGTGAGCTTGGTCCCGTGAACTGTCCTTGTACCAAGTGACTACATTGAAAAAAGTGCCGCACGCCTTCTGCGCCGAATGACCTCGCTTCCACGAGCAAAGAGTATCGGAATACATCTGGGTCGTCACGCTCCACTGCCGCCTACAATGCGGCATAACCGCTCCGACCCTTTTTGTTACATGGGTTTTTACTGCAGCAGTCATAGTCCCGCAACAAGTTGTCGACAAACAACACGTAGACCTATCGATGTCAACACTCGTGCGTTGTTAGACGCGTACCATAAAGTTACACAGCCGTGCAGCGCCTTCCGCTGAGTGCTTTTTAGAGTTTGAATGAAAGGCAGGTGGAAGCAAGCTAACTATGTCCTCCCGTTCAATGCCCGTTTGTTGTTATATGAATACAGTTTCTTAATCAGCAAGAGCCAACATGAATCGAGTTTGTGGCTCACTTGGTTTTGTGTGAAGCAATGAACACTATTATACAGTCGTGACATAGACTTGTTCATGAGCATACAAAAGGAAATTGTATGATTAAACTTGAGTTTATTCAAATATCTTAATTGTTGTTATAGATGTGTGGCATATATTATAACTATAGTGGCTGTTGGCATCATTAAAATGTTATTGGTAAATTCCAACATATACATGTCAGTGATATCAGAGGATAATAAATAAAGTAGTTCTCGATAGATTGGCGCAAACTCTCGCTGACTTCCGTAGCATACACCATGTCGATACTAAGGCCTGAATGATAGGAGCAGCAGGGTATCGCGATACGCACTGCATAGTACGGTAGACGATACGCAAAGTTGACCGTATTGCGATCCGCTTCGACACACGATAGAGACATGTCAAACAGTATCCACGCCAGCCTTGTGACGCAATAAACGACCAACGCAAGCCACGACAGTTTGTTATTAATAACACATCGAAAAGTAATTTGCAGTACGTGTGTACATTATCTAACTAAAACCCGTATACAATCTTTACACAATAGTTATGCTTCCTACAAGTCGGTAGAGTGGGAATACTTCGGTTTCAGAATCACCATAAGGTTTGAGATAACGAATTTGGAAACGATGTCCCTGTACTACGGGTTCGTTTCAAATGTTCACAATAAATAAACAAACGAGTGTTTTACTGTCGTTGAACCATTCTAGTTAATGGAATCTGTATCGCTATATGTATCGTGCCGTGATAACTATATCACGGTACACGTACCGTATCGTGAAATAGTGTATCATTGCGGTCCAATTTAATATATACCACGCTCAATCTTTACCGTAACGCCTCGACCCATTAGTTGAAGGCATCCCATTAATAGTATTCACTGCGTCTAATCAATAAAATATCAGTGCCTTTAATAAGGAAATTTTAGCCAGAAATAGTATTGACGTTTACGAAAATGTGGCAACACTCGTTGCGTATTGTGTCACCATGTGAACATATTCATTAACGTCTTTATTCCAAACGTCGCCTCTCTTTAGAGATGGGAAGGGTGTATAACTCGAAGGTTTCTGAGTTTGTTACGATTCTCCCCGAAACAAGGTGGTCCACTCTAAACTGTACGGCAAAGACGGTGACAAATAAAACAACCTGACCCGGATTTAGAGCTATGAAGTCATGATAGTTCTCATCCAACAGTAAGTACGTCTACACAACCTCCATTCCTTGACCTCGAGGCAAACTCTCTGGTGAATAAACTGAACACGGCTTTTGTGTGTGTGTGTGTGTGTGTGTGTGTGTGTGTGTGTGTGTGTGTGTGTGTGTGTGTGTGTGTGTGTGTGTGTGTGTGTGTGTGTGTGTGTGTGTGTGTGTGTGTGTGTGTGTGTGTGTGTGTGTGTGTGTGTGTGTGTGGTGTGTGTGTGTGTGTGTGTGTGTGTGTGTGTGTGTGTGTGTGTGTGTGTGTGTGTGTGTGTGTGTGTGTGTGTGTGTGTGTGTGTGTGTGTGTGTGTGTGTGTGTGTGTTATGTGAACGATATCACGGATACCTTGAACCAAGTCAACCAGACATTGCACGTTCCAGGAATCAAGATTAGTTCTGTGGAAAGGCATTGTCGTGACATGCAAGATCGATCGCGTTCATGTGGAAACAACTCCAGCTCTATACCGAGAAGGACATCCGTCTGCTTACACATAGGGCGACACGAGGACATACGCCGAGTTTCCACTAATTCTTCGGGAAAATAAATCTGAACCAGTTTCCCCAGTATATTTAGGAAACTCGCACTCGCATGCAAACACGCAAACACCCACACACGCACACGTGTCTGTGTGTGTGTGTGTGTGTGCTGGTGCGTGCGTGCGTGCGTGCGTGCGTGCGTGCGTGCGTGCTTGCGTGTGTGTGTGCGAGTCGCCATAAAGATGATATGCAAAGTAGCAAGTATACTATGGAATACGCATATGGTCATAGTATGAAAATTGTGTCCTCAAAGGACGACAACCTAACTACACTACACGTCTAGGCAGTAGATAAACTCGAGAAGACGACGACCTCAACAATCTTTACCGGACGTCGAGGCAATGTCAGCCATATCTTGCAATGGTCGGCTTGTTACCGTAGCGTTGCTCTTGCTTTAGTGTTATAAATCCATCCAGGGTCACATTCAGTATAGGTAGTTTAATCTATAGGTTTAACGATTCACTCGAGTGTTGCTAGAACTCACGAAAATGCTTGGATAATAGGACCCCATAATATCTTAATTTTCTTTGCTGCAACCTGCGCACTTTCTATCGCGTCTCTCATCACATGAAATAGCTATTCTATGATGTATATTGAACGTCAAACTCTTGGTGATCCATCATGTCACCTTTTGCTTAGCGACTAAGTTCAATGTGATTATTAAAGTGGCCACAAGGAATCGTCGTATTTTTCTTTGAAATTCTTCCTTCAAAACGTGCTCTCGGCAACAAACACGTAAAGTTATTGTTGTATAACAGTCATGTTTATCTGGCAGCCAAGTAACACGATGTGGGAATACACAAGAAAACATGGTTGCTACAGCAAAGGTTGATGGTGATCACGCTCGTAATTACTGCGGATCTGTCGATTCATCGCCTATCAGACATCGACGGACCCCGGTTGTAGTGAAAATAGATGATTGTTAAGATTGCCGTGACGATGCAATTTTTGTCGTGATGACAGTGCGGCTGGCAGTGATATATGCAAGCGATCGTTGTCCCGAAAGCTCGCCTCTGATTCCGTCTATACACGCCACTATTGTGTACTAGGCATAGTTGCCATCACATGTTGGTAAACATAATGTTATTTTAATGATGACGTTTTCATCGGCCAATTTGCAATAATGAAATGTTTCGAGGCGACGTTAATTCAAAACATTTCTAACACGTACGTCTTCCTTGCAGCCTACAATAGACTCTGTTATCAGATTATACGATTATAGTCGTTTTATATATTTTAAATACATTGACTTACTTGAATTATTTAACACAATTACACGAACTTATTTATTTACCTTATTTGCTTAGCATATTTACTTACGTATGTATTTAACTTTTTTATTTCATCTATTTATTTTTTGAGCCACTGACATGTGGTTCTTAATTAATAGTGCTGAGAGTACCATGGGTAAACAGCAGCAGCAATAACAAAAGAATAATTAGGCGGACCAAATGGAGAACTACAATAATGTACGGCGGGCGGGCGGGCGGGCGGGCGGGCGGCGGGCGGGCGGGCGGGCGGGCGGGCGGGCGGGCGGGCGGGCGGGCGGGCGGGCGGGCGGGCGGCGGCGGGACGGGACGAGGACGACGGACGGGACGACGGACGGACGGACGAGGACGGGACGCGGACGACGGACGGACGCGACGGACGACGGACGGACGGACGACGGAGGACGGACGGACGGAGGACGGACGCGACGGCGGACGACGGACGGACAGGACGGACGACGGACGGACGGACGGACGGAAGACGGAGACGGACGGACGACGGAGGACGGACGGACGACGACGGACGGACGGACGGACGACGGACCGACGGAAGGACCACGGACGGGACGGACGAACGACGACCGACGGACCGACGACCGACGGACCGAGACCGACGGACCGAGGACCGAGGACAGGACACGGACGGACGGCGACGGACGACGACGAGACGGACCGGGACCGCGACCGAGGACGGACGGACCGAGGACGAGGACGAGGACACGGGACGGACGACGGACGACGGACGACGGACCGACGGACCGACGGACGGACGGACGACGGACCAGGACGACGGACGACGGACCGAGGACCGACGGACGGGAACGGACCGACGGACGACGGAGACGGAACGACCGACGGACGGACAGGACGGACGGACGGACGGACGGACGGACGGACGGACGGACGGACGGACGGACGGACGGACGGACGGACGGACGGACGGACGGACGGACGGACGGACGGACGGACGGACGGACGGACGGACGGACGGACGGACGGACGGACGGACGGACGAAGAACTACACACAGTACAAAATAGTTGGTTTTAATATATATAATATATCAAAGCTATGTCGAAATAGGCGAATGTTATGTTTCACCATTTCTAGTGTCTACTGTTGCCAGACCATGCCTATTAAACGTCGCTCCAAAGCCACCAGAGAACCATACAAATGTAGTAGCAAACAAATCTGCCAATGAACTATGCAAGTTAATAATTAATTGGCAAGAGTCCTGTACACAAGCCAAAGCTCTAGACAACTCATGCATGGGAATGAACATTTGCGCTACTTCTGTCCATGGTCTGTTTCGTGTGCGTGCCTGTTTGGCGTTATTCCAGTAATTCCTGTGTAATTAACACTTCATTGTCACGATTCGGTGAACAATCCGAATCCGAGAAAACACTAACAACAGATATGCAATACGAGGAGTGTCGCTGTGCACTCTAAAGTCCTTCTTTTGTAGTAGTACTATTGTATGTAATAGATATTTAGGTGACCTCTTCATTCGCGACCCGGTCACGATGACCTGACTCCATAACGATAGATGCCAATTATCGACGTACATTAGGCAGACAGACAAGGCAAGGAGAACCGGCGTGCACTCGGAGGACCGATCAACGTAATCGATCGCGTGCGTGGATTTCGCATTCCGTCGTCACCGCCACCCCGTCACGCGTGGCTGAACTCGATATCGACAGGTGTTTATGTTTATTTATTGTGCTGGTGACCGTGGCGCGGATACGTGTGCCGTCACTACCGTGCGTGTACGTGTGTGCGTGTGTGTGTGCGTGTGCGTGTCTATATTGCAGGCAGACCGGCGCCAATTCGCCGAGGCCACGATGGTCGCCCGCAATGAAGGCAGCACCAGAGGCCATCTTACGCCGACACTGCCAGGTTGGGGCGACTCTACACGCGGCACTATGACGTCTCTGCGGGCTAAAGGACTTCGTCTGTAGGCTTGTTTCCCACGTGTGGCTGGCGGCATGACCATGTTAAATATTACTATAATACATTATGTGAGACATTCGCGAACATGAACTGTTAAATGCAAAATCAAGATGTGTCAGTCGGGCCTCGCTTTGATGGCATTTAGTTAATACAACCACATCTCCTAAGATCACCAAGCACAAATACAAATTATTCGTACATATATGATTAAATATATTATAAATAACCATATATATATAATATATATATATATATATATATATATATATATATATATAATATATAATATACAAAAGTTCCATGGCTTTCTCATGCCGGCACCAACAACAAGAGGACTTGTTGACCTGAGTCTTCTGCGTTAGACACACAATGGTAACATAAACAAAGATCACGGTGACATTTAAACAATGATAACCAGCAAATACACTAAATTTATATCGTATCACAATAACGCGACCAGTGCAGCAAATACGTAATGTTATATCATACTTTACTTCACACAATAAGTCTTTGTAAACACAACAAAACTGTCATATTTAGCCCAACAGTTGGCCGAATTGTGGATTGTGTAATACAAGCACGAACTTGGCATAGTTGTAGCCCAATTAATTTTTCATAAGTAGGATCACCGTGAAAAAAAACATCTATTGGCTTAGCGGGTATTTTATTAAAGATTGCTATAATTCAGGAATGTTAGAAGTGTGCGTGCGTGCGTGCGTGCGTGGCTTGACCCATCGTTTAGAATGGGTGATCAAGCATACTATCTGACTGGCAATACTTTGAGTGTTGCATGTGTACTAGTGGGTGCACACACATGCAATAGCGACACTTGATGATGTGCCCCGCGTAGACAACGGAGACAGTCTGTCATTCTTCCACAACATTCAGATGAAATGCCCACCCTGTGTGAGGAACTGAAGTATCACTGAGGTTCATCAGTTTTAACTTAGGGAACTTATTTTCGATTTTTTTTTTTAAATAACTGATAACGACTATATCAATGCGATCATTTGTCAAAACTAATGATTGGGGCAAGCATTGAAATCAAACATACATCAAGGTTAACTTTGGCCCTTCTTCGGCACGATGTTAATACTAAATCAGCAGAAACGTCGTGGGAATTGCGAAATTGCGATAGAGATACATCCTAACAAACAGTTTGTACATTAAGATTTAGAAAACAGGCCCTCTCCAGCGGCAATCTTCTCATGGTTACACGGCTTTGTGTTTCACACATTGTCTCGTAGGCTTCGACGGCATTAATTATATGACCAGATATGTAGGTTGTGTTTGTAGATTACGCAGTGATATATTGCGTTCAAGTTTACCGTATAACGCAACATGAACAAACGGAAAGTATTTCACGGCAAGAAAATTCGTTCCCTATTCTAGGCATTGAGTATATTGCGGGTGGTTCAAAACCTACCTTAATTTCTTGTTTTCAAGATGTATTTCGACTTCTAGCTGTTATCATAATTATGTCAACAATTACAACTGAATTAATGCACACGACGCATGGCAATCGAAGAAACAGTGTAAGGTGAATTCGTGCAAACTGTTTTTTACGGCTGTGACATGTCAATAACGCAGGGTCTATTGATAATTACTTGATTGTCAGCCGAAACGTTGGTTCGTGTGAATACGAAATGAATATACACGCATGCACATACACATACACTCATGTGGGTCTCATGCACACTCACGCATATACACACGCACGCACACACACACAAACACACACACACGCGCGCACTACAAACATGTTTTTGTTTATCTAGGAGCAAACGTAGTAGCCTAATGCCTGTGCAATATTCAAACACGGTTGTTTGCAAAGCTTAACGATGATCTCTTGACGCATCAATGCAGTTGTGACGTTACGATATCGATCTGTCCTATCCCGTTCTGCATTATTCAAACATCAGATCGACCGACATTTGCATACTGGTGTATTGGTGCTATGATTGTGATTGTTGTTATTTTATTAAATAACACGCACAGTGTGTGACGAGATTTGTTTGATTGATAACAGCACATGTGCCTCAGAAACAGAGAGATTATAACCATTTTAAACACAAATATCGCTCTATCACATATTTACGAAATTTCAGACAAATCAGTTGGAGTCGCTTTTCAAAAGCGCGCCCCTATGCATGCAAACACATGCACGCACGCACGCACGCACGCACGCACGCACGCACGCACGCACACACGCACGAACACACGCACGCGCACGCACGCACGCGCGCACACACACACACACACACACACACACACACACACACACACACTTGTGGATGCATGCAACGAACTCACATACACAGTCGCACCCACATATATACGCACGAAGGCACACAAGCATGCACGCACGCACGCACGCACGCACGCACGCACGCACGCACACAACACACACACACACACACACACACAAGCACTACTCATACACACGCACGCACACACGAGCATAGTAAAACGCTTTATTCCGCTACTCAGCCGCAACGAATATGACTTTCAAGAATAAGAAAACATTCTTTTGCGTCTTTTTACACGAGCGTGCTCTCATGCGTGTAAGTAGCTCGGTGCCTACAGACACACGTAGGCGCTAGCTGCGTGGCATTGCTTTTAACGGCAAGTGGCTGTGGGCACCAGACCGTGACTGAGTGTAATTGAGAGAGGAATTTGACCCTTTCGCACCGACTCATTGATCGTGCCCTGGAGAGCGTAGCGACGGTATCGAGACACTGATAATAATAATTATTATTATCCAACATGTCACTATGGAAAAAACCTCGTGGGTGCTATATTCCGGGTGGCCGTAATCGTAACGAGACCGTATTTGTGGGTTTACTCTAATACAATGTAGCGTACCTAGCATCTCTATGCAGAAATGTAGTTCCACAGATTATATAGTATTAAAAAATTGCCATTAAACCCATATCGGATTTGACAGAATATTGAAAGACTTATAAGTAATTTTTCAAAAAAATTCAAAATTTTAGATCAACGTGAACATTGTTGGCAAATCTGGAATGATCATAACAGGAACGACGACTATTGAATGAAGGCACGTGGAACTATAATATAATAATTATTGTACCGTCTATTGTGTCTAAATTGGCAACAGGGACACACTAGTGGCGCCACCTAGCGGACTGATAATGTGTTAAGTGATGTAGCGAGTAGTGGTGACATCCACCGGGGAGTTGTTCTTAGATTTGCGATAACTGCAGAATAAGTGGGGCAACGACGTCCACAACGGGCCCACCGCCCACAACGGGCCCACCGCCCAAAACGGGCCCACCGCCCACAACGGGCCCACCCATTCGCGTTACTGTCTTATTTATAGTGAAGCGTGTGTTATAACTTAATTGTTTTTCTTAAAATATTAGCATTATATAATAATAATTATTTCTAAAATGTCTCATTTTCATTTGTGTAAAAAAAAAGCAGCCCATTACATTGTATCTGCTCTGATCTGTGCAATTTTCGTTACAAGTGCTTGCGAGGATTGGTTTTTAAAATGGCGATCTACGAGCTTTTCAAAATGGCGATAAATTAGCTTTGCTCACAGGAGATAGGGGGACACGAACAGAGAACTAACTGTTTAATAATATATGAAGATTAGATGTCATATTCTTAGTTGACCAACATAACTTTTGACTCATTTTTATAAAACGCTAACTTTATGGGTGATAATCTCAATGCGAAATCACTCAGCTCCATTTGTGGGAAATATATGAAATGCGACGGATGGAGTTGCCAAATTACCACTCTATCTCTTCCACAAACATTGTTGAATTCAGTCCCCATGTTTTAGATACAGTGCAATGTATGTAGTATTCTGAAATGTCAGGGTCAGATTCAGAGAAGGCAGTCTAGCTAGGGCAGGCACCACAATCCAGTTGTGCCCTGTGAGACAGCCACTGTCATGCTGCCTTAGTAAATGCCTTAACAACCTACTGAATGGTGTTGTCTAGGAAATAACTCTCAACAAATGTTTTGCCAAACACAAGAAATTATGTGCACAGCATTATCTTTGGTAGCATTCTAATAGTATTGCATGTACGTCATGTGTATTATTGAATTTGTTTCATTAACATGTTTTTGTAGAAAATGTTCCTTTCCATGGCTATATTCAGCATAGATATTATATACAACACACAGTGTGTCAACTTATGCATAATTACAAAAAATATAAATCCCAATGTAGAAAAGCAACAACAGAGTGCATTAATTTTATCAGTTTATTATATAAAAATTACAACACAATTAAACATACGACTATTATTAGTATATAAATTCTGCATAACAAGCAGTAACAAGACTTAACTATCAATATAAATCATGTGCTTTCACATTACATGACGATACTGAAATGATTGTTCCGTGACATTCACTGCTGTTTCTAGAATTTACTCTCTGGGCGTCTGGCAATCCATGCGGCAATCTTTGGTTCTGTCGTCACACGGTCGTTGAGTGCCTTCAGTTTTGGGTATTTGTTGAAGTCAACATTGATGCCGAACACTGGAAGCCACTCAAAGATACCGACAATCTTTACATCAGCCACAGTGATCTGAAAGATGAAGAATAACCATTTGTTTATATTCGGCCAAAGATATGTCGAATGATATGTACAGTACATCCACATCAAAATTTAAATTAATACAGAAATACAAATTATGGTAAACATGGCATACTGTATTAAAAATAGCAAAAGGTAGGGTCTGGATACTCCTCTAAGACTGTGGTATATGTGTATGTAGTCACTACTGAGGAGCTATGTTTGTAGTACCATTCAATTGGTCAAATGACAAAAGTTTAACAGTTTTTGATGTTGAATTTTGATAGTATAATTACTCCCATTGATACTGGGATAATATACAATCTTATAATGGATATGATTATTATATATCAGCATATTTGCTCCATAAATTAAAAGGCATTTAGAGGTATGCAGCTGTTGATAAAGTAATCTGAATTTATTGCAACTTTTAAGCATACACTGTACAAAGCAAGCACTTTTTTAAACAACATTTCAGCTGGGGTATCTTGTCGTAAATGAATTATTGGGAGAGTCATTGCTCTCCGGTGGTAACACTCGTAAACAAAATATGGAAATCCTAACAACTCTGTTGCATTTACCTTGTCTCCGATAAAGTAGCCGTCTCCTCCCTTGTTGGATACAAGCAGCTTCTCCAACATGCCAAGGAACTTGGGCATTTGTTCTTCCTGGTATTTCTTCTTCATCTCATCCTGCAGGGTGCAAGATGACAATGATGATGAACATTGGTCGACTGCGTCAATGCATTACATCAAAACATTACACAATCCACTGTCTTAGTATTTAGCATTCAGTTCCCAGTGGCCATTTCTGAGTGCTACCTGGTTTTGTCTTGTTGGCGTTTGCAATGCGACAGCGTAAATAGGTGCACATAATCTGACGTGTCCAGGAAGCTGAGTTATATTAATTTATAATCCAGAAGTAATCGATCTCAATGTTTGAAGGGACGATGAAACACAAAAGCACTGAATCAGAGGCCAACTATGTGAGGACAGTACTTGCCTTAACTTCCTCCTCCTTCACTCCATGCATTTTAAAGAGGGGCATCAGGGTGTCCATCACACAGTTCCCAATCATCAGCACCTGGGCTTCCTCCAAAGTGTTGATACCGGCAAATCCTGCAAATACGATAGCCACACCATCAACATACATGTACAGTATGTAATTAATTGTCATTAACTAGAACTTGAAGGAATCAAAACAAATTCAGGGTTTCCTGGTGGAAATATGTTCATGTTTCACGTTAAGATGAATGTTTGAAGTTTGCAATAATGTAATAAAATGCAGACAAAATATGCTCATGCAGACCTCTGCAGATCAAAGGTGTTTTACCCCGTAATTGCATGGATAACACCTGTTATTTTAGCATTCAAAACGGTAGTATACAATAATACATATTATACCCAGACATTATAATGATATCAATAATTATATGAAAATTTTTGTTGTTGTAATTTTGAGAGAATTGTTCTCAGGATCAATCTTGATTTTTACATGAGCCCATAAGTCTGAGACTCTTTGTTTCATCGTCAGATTCCTTAGATGTCCTTTTGTTGGAGTCCAGTGACTCACTAGCTTCAACCCATTTTATCCAGGATACGATTCTAGTCATAGACAGCACTGGGCTCAGAAACACACGCCAGAATGATGTCAGTATCTTATCGTCACAGAGACACATTAGGAATCACCCAATCAGTGCTGTTCATTGGTTATTACCCAAGGTTAAGGTTAATATAAATCAAAGATGGCAGATGACTCGCAAAGCTCGTAACATTTCGACAATTGTTGAAGGGCAACTCCGTTAATTTACTTCATACAGGTCATAACAAGGGGGGCAGATAAGCAGATGGATGATGTGATATTTGTCTGTGAAACTATACTTTGAATACTACAAAAGAAGTTACACTTTGGGAACAAATCTAAGCATAGATATATTGCAGATGAATGTGACTCATGATTAAATATGCAGTATTATGAAATGCACAAATATAGCTTTGACTTTTTTTAGGAGTCCACTTGACTCCCATTAATTTCCAATAAAAACTTGTGCTTGAATCTGTGCCACATTTATCATACATGGCACAGATTCTAACAAAATAATTATGTAATTGTTCACTTTCTAATCATTGGCAAAACAGTTTTGTGTGAAGTTACTATGATAAAAAATGTACTATTAGTCTTACAAACATAATAATTAACATACAGTTGCTACATAGCATTATAATTATAGGAATGTACTAAATTCTTCAACATATGTCAACCAAAATTAACAAAACTAATTATAATGCAGATGTTGTTATCTTTATTTTCATCTTAATCATGTGCTACGTTTTGTCGATAACTTACCAAATGTCTTGGCGAGGTAGAATTCAATGGCTTCTGACTGACATAGGGTGACATCATCATCAATCTTCAGGATTGGCATCTGGCCAAACGGCATTTCTGTAAGAAATGTCTGTTATATAATACTCAGGAAGGAACTATGTAATAAATTATTTATGATGTTTGGAGGTACCATTTCACTTAGCATAGTGAGAAATTTATAATAAATTACCCAATAACCATAAATATACAGTGACATAATTTACCTGTATTGATTAATCAGCTAGAATAGTTCTGTGCCCACTGATATGTTTATATATAACTAACATCACTGGAAACTCAAAACAGAAATCAACTTATCAGTCAAAATTTAATAATATACTAGTCATAATAAAATAAACATTAATGTACTAAAGCAGTGACACATAAGTATCCATTACTCTTCATAGTCATACAAAGTACAGTTGCTTGCACCATTGGCGATTCCTCGATCACAAGAAGTAGAGTCTACAGTAGTTAGACAGCATCGAGATATCTTCCTCAGTAAGCCATGTAGTAAATGTCTGCCCATATAGTTTCTGCACCAATGACAGATGCTCACCTGATTTCAACTTGCCCCAGTCTTCACCCTTAATCCTCTTGTCTTCATACTCAACGCCTGCCAGCTCAAACAGTATGCGGGATACTTCAGCCCTCCCACGTCCATCGAAGTAGACCAGCGTGTACTTCACCATTTTAATTGTTGACTGATCACTGAAAATAAATCAATCAACACACATTTCAGAAGCACAATAACATAACTAGATTTTATACAGCAGCAACTTTCAAGTATATCCTTGCCAAGGATATACTTTTTTTGTACAGCAGCAAGGGTATACTTTTTGTACAGCAGCAAGGGTATACTTTTTGTACAGCAGCAAGGGTATACTTTTTGTACAGCAGCAAGGGTATACTTTTTGTACAGCAGCAAGGGTATACTTTTTGTACAGCGGCAAGGGTATACTTTTTGTACAGCAGCAAGGGTATACTTGTGATATCACAGAATTGGGGGAGGTCAAATGTTTGATGGTGTACCAGCGTTGTTTTTAAATGTTCAGGTCATGTTTCTTAACATAGGCACTGTTGACTGTAGTGTGTAAACAACATTATAAAACTATGCTGAAAGCAAATATTGTACGACTTATCAATGCAAACTTTAATTTGGTGTATATATAATTACTGTAGTGTAGTGCACATTCTGAAAGTATGCCAAAGCCAAAGATAGAACAACAAGGTGACATCATCACACACACATATATATAATATATATATATATATATATATATATATATATATATATATATATATATAGAGGTTCAATTTATTTTTTATTATATTAAATTACAGATAATGATCAATCTAGATGTTGTTGTTTGGCCTACAGAAAATGTAACCTTGAAAGAATGGCTTGATTTTGTGTACTTGTAGAACTTACACACTAACACAGTCATAGTGATAGTTATGATCACGTGCACTCGGTTCGTTTACGATTATACTAGGTCCTATCACTATTATATTATAGGGATAGGACATTATAAACGTATTGACTCGAGCGCACGACGCACGTGGTTATGATAGTAACATATGTCATAGTCATACATAGTCAGACCATGCCATGGCATGGACACGGTGATGATACGGATCCTACCCGGGATAGAGCTTATTTACTATTATACAAAAATATTGTTTACACAGAGAGTTGGCATACGCAAATCTCCACTGTATAAATCTATTACGACTGAATGATGAATGCTTACGCTGTTGTCGAGGAGGTTGAAGTGATAACTTAAATTAAGATTACATTTACACAGATCGACACCAAAGAAACGATTTGCACGCGTTTCCTTAAGTCACGTGCAGCGTGTTCCGGCGTATCCGCTAGGTGCTACATGAATGTTACTTCAGTCGTTGAGGACGCCACCATCGCGATTTGCTGATCGTAATTTAGTCTCGAAAATCGTGATTATAGATCTTCAAATGAATTCGTTTCAGCACAGATGAACATAATTTAATGACTACGATTATCGATAGATATTTGGAAATATGTCGAAAAAGTGTTTTAAAATTGTTCAATAACTTTTTTTCATTCCCCAATTTCTGTAATGTAAGCAGTTTTGTTTACCAGATTGCTTTAAAATTACATTAACCATACGCGCGGACACACGCACGCACGCACGCACGCACGCACGCACGCACGCACACACACACACACACACACACACACGCTGAAACTAACAAGAACGATTTAAACGGCCAAAGCTGTAACTAGGCCACTTACACTGACTCGCATACCAGTCGTCGCATGCAGTCGACACAAACAAGACGGCACGTGGTGACCTACGTGTGACTAATTATAAATACGCCCCCTTGGCCCAGCCGAGGAACCCGATGTGAACAGAACGTGGCAGCTTGCGATTTTGTGTACCGTCCGTCCGTGTTCGAATGATTTCACGCCTACATGTCACCGTGTCACACACACATACAACTATATTCACACCACAAACAAGACTCACTCACCCGGGTACGTAGACTTATTGAGCGGGTGAAAGTTGCACGAGAAAACAGTCGTGTTATCGGCGCAGCTGCAGCAGATCGAGTGTCTCTCGTCGCAATAAGTGTCGTTTGCTGATTCGACTGCGCGCCCGCACTGTTTATATAGGCTGCCACCTTTGCACACAGCACCAATCGCTGACACACTGCAGTCTAAGCACTTTCCGCTGTGCCTGTCACCAAATTTCAATTTTGATGACGGTACGTGTTACAAAACGTTTATCTGACGTCGACGGAACGAGAAGGTTCCACTGCTCGTGACGGACGCGATGAACTGCGAGGCTGGCCGGGACGATGCTGTTTCACGCGCGGGGTTAGAGTTAAATTGGCAGTAACGGGTGCACAGGGTTGGCCTGCCTGATACTCAGTCGTTACCCACCGCTCATGAATGCGAAAGTGCCACCATTGTTCTGGCCGCCGCATGCACAAACCAGGAGGAGGCCTACAGCCCAGGTTTCTTAGCAACGCGAGTAAAATTAGATTTTGAATTGCGGCATGATCTAGCTATGCGCCGTTCAGTGGCAAATTTGCAATACCTAAAATAATTGTTGTTTATTATGGTCTGCTAGAATTGGTAATTAATACGTGCTATACCAGAAAACTCATGGGTGACATTCTTAATACTAACTATATAAGGGGCATATTTGAAACACGCATTATATTAATGTTAATATCAGATTATGCGACGAAGATTTGATCATCGATATTGCTGATGAGCCATATGCATGCATACATACGTGTGTGGATCCTGTCGTCTGAAGCTCCGCATCAATTATGTATCCTAGCTATTCCTGAGGTTTCTCCAAAGCGTAATTGCCTTTATAATGCAAAGGAAATGCAGACACTAACCTATATATGAACAGTTATAAGTCTTCATTGTTCTGTTTCGATCATATTTGAATAAAATATTTGTAATGGCTCCTAAGCAAATTGCTTTCTATAGAAAGCTACATTATGTCTTTTCGAGCAGGCTACAACACAACAACAATATACCATATATTGTGTTTAATACAATACCTACAGTATATGCAAAATAAATATGCAAAATATATATGCATATAATAAATAAATGTTACTGACCGATCTGCAATGCTCTCTTCTCTCTCTTATATATATATATATATATATATATATATGTATGTATGTATGTATGTATGTATGTATGTATGTATGTATGTATGTATGTATGTATGTATGTATGTATGTATGTATGTATGTATGTATGTATGTATGTATGTATGTATGTATGTATGTATGTATGTATGTATGTATGTATGTATGTATGTATGTATGTATGTATGTATGTATGTATGTATGTAATGTAAACAATAATGTTTGTTTTTAAAATCCAATGTGTCTGACTCTATGCCGTGTATTACACAGAAAAATATATGGCACTTGTGAAATTGAACATTTTGGCAGTAATGGGTGCAAAGTACAGGCGGTAGCTCGGTGTTAATTTATTGTAGCCCCACGCACGCACGATCACACACACGCACACACAAATACACCCGCACACACTCGTCCCCGTGTCACGGTGAACTCACGCAGAAACGACACGTGTCAAACATCTATGCGGGTGACCGCGTCATTGTCACGGTATTGTGTGAGAGTGCTTAGATCGCAGTTACGATCCCGGGCATGTCACGAGGGCCGCGGGGGGGGGGGGCCCGGGGCTACGTTTAGACTGCAGTGTCACGATGAATGTACGTACGTAGGACTGACGTCTAGGTCTATGAATTCTGATAGTTTTGTTTGTAGGGACTTTTTTCCATGCAAAATTAACCTGCCTTGCGGCAAAACATTAGTATATTCATCCGCTAAGTTACACCGTGCATAGGAATGAATCACTTAGCTTACTAAGAAACATAACGAACTTAAACAAGTTAATAGTAAAGGTAGCTCGGTGTTAATTTATTGTAGCCCCATGCACGATTACACAAATACATACACACATGCACATGCACATGCACATGCACATGCACATGCACATGCACATGCACATGCACATGCACATGCACATGCACATGCACATGCACATGCACATGCACACGCACACGCACACGCACACGCACACGCACACGCACACACGCACACGCACACGCACACACCACACACACACACACACACACACACACACACACACAACACACACACACACAACACACACACACACACACACACACACACACACACACACACACACACACACACACTCACACTCACACCACACACACTCGTCCCCGTGTCACGGTGAACTCACGCAGAAACGACACGTGTCAAACATCTATGCGGGTGACCGCGTCATTGTAACGGTATTGTGTGAGAGTGCTTATATCGCAGTTACGATCCCGGGCATGTCATGATGACGGGGGGGGGGGGGGGTTACGTTTAGACTGCAGTGTCACGATGACGTAGGTCTGACGTCTAGATCTATGAATTCTGATAGTTTGTTTGTATGGACTTTTTCCATGCAAAATAAACCTGCCGTTACCCCGTCCGTGGGAATGGATCACCTAGCTTACTGAGAAACACAACGAACTTAAACAAGTTAATAATAAAATCAGATCTTATATAGCGCAGCGTCCAGTGCTCACGACTGGTCAAGCACTTAACACCTAGGGGAAGGGCGATAAAGTGGGCCCCTCGGCCAAAGTGGGCCCCCTCTGTCACAGCATTCCTGGTTTGCAATGCAGTAAAAGCAACGGTAGTAGTATTTACAGACCCTCCAGGGGACACAACTCAACGTCGTATTTGTTTCTTTGGCGCGGAAGCAAAACGGTGAGTCGCAAATTTGTGTTTTATGTACTTTTCTTAAAATAATTGATGTGCCTTACAAACACCACCTTTTTGATAAATTGTCAGGGTACACAACTGTAAAGGTGGTCCAAGGAGCAATAGGCCATAGTTAATTAAATGAGCAATTTTAGTTTGACGTGAATAAAACGCATTAATCCCAAAATTGCGTCCGACCGATAATCTATGGCAGAGGCCAAAGTGGGCCCAATGGGGCTACAGTACACACGTGCGACAAGCTACAAAGGGACGATCTGGATGATTAGTGGCAGCCCTTACATGAAAGACATCGAAGCCACGACATAACGTGCCTACAACCAACCGGTTCAAAGAAGAGAGGGCACACACAAGCTGAGAACATGTTAAAAAACATAGAAGGAAGACAGTGACACGTACTACGCCTTGTCTGTGTTGTTAGATATTTGTATTCCAACAACAGAACATGCGAAAGCTGGATGTATTGCGGGGAGTGTGGCCGGTAGACAGTACTATACACACCGTGTATGTTCCGGGTATGAGCGTGACGGGTTTATGTGCGAGATTTGCGCCAACGATTAGGTGGCATCGCATAGCGTTGTGAGGGGGCCCACTTTGTCCTCCACATTTTAACAAAATACTACAATGGAGGAGTTAGAAGAGCCTAAAATATGCATGCGGACCAGTGTTAGACTCGATTAACCAAACTCCGTGAGGTGGCAGCACGTTTTAGCGCCCTCAACTCCGATTTATGGTCTGTCGATATTACCACCAGCGCGCCCTTACCCCAGAATAGGGTAGAGACACTGACTGGCTCTCAGGTAAACTGTGAAATAAAACTAAAATAAGGATACACTTTTATCAGATAATACTATACTATTAAAATATTCACTATTCAAGTTATATTCACACAAAAATAAACACAAACACAAATTTGCAGTTATTTATGAAGCAGGATAAGCCTCGATTAGTCAGGTTCTGTGAGTTGGCAGCATTTTTTTGATAACACTAAAACACCGGCTAAGTGACCAGACTATTTTTTCGCCGAAGTTACGCTGCCCAGTGAGACTAGGCCAGTGTGGGCCAAGGACGTCTCTTGCATGCACTGCATTACAATGCGTCTGTAGAGGTCCACCAAACGGTGAATTGTTTTATAGTCCGTTTTCAAAGGACACTGCATTAAAGGTTTCCTGTATGATAGCTAATATGCCATCAAGGCAGTTGCACACGTTCAACTGAAAACATTCGAACTAGCCAAGATCGTCTGGGTTCCTTACCACTTCTACTCATTATTAACTGTGTTTTTACGCCAATGGCAATTGTTTTCGCACATCGTACCTTTAGAGAACCTCAAATGTGGAATGCCGTTTCCATTGTTGTTGTTATGTTTGCCGTTAATTTGATATTAGAAGCTAAGTATTAAACAGCTTCGTCTGATAAAATACAGGATGGTTCGGAATATATATATATATATATATATATATATATATATATATATATATATATATATATATATATATATAATTTCTCTCTCTCTCTCTCTCTCTCTCTCTCTCTCTCTCTCTCTCTCTCTCTCTCTCTCTCTCTCTCTCTCTCTATATATATATATATATATATATATATATATATATATATATATGAAATGAAATGAAATGAAATGAATGACATGAATGACATGACATGACATGACATGACATGACATGACATGACATGAAATGAAATGAAATGAAATGAAATGAAATGAAATGAAATGAAATGAAATGAAATGAAAATGAATCAATGGACGGACGGACGGACGGACGGACGGACGGACGGACGGACGGACGGACGGACGGACGGACGGACGGACGGACGGACGGACGGACGGACGGACGGACGGACGGACGGACGGACGGACGGGGACGGACGGACGGACGGACGACGGACGGACGGACGACGGACAGACGGACGGACGGACGGACGGACGGACGGACGGACGGACGACGGACGGACGGACGGACGGACGGACGGACGGACGGACGGACGGACGACGAGACGACAGACAGACGGACGGACGGACGACGACGGACGGACGGACGGACGGACGGACGGACGGACGGACGGACGGACTGACGGACGGACGGACGGACGGACGGACGGACGGACGGACGGACGGACGGACGGACGGACGGACGGACGGACGGACGGACGGACGGACGGACGGACGACGACGGGACGGACGGACGGACGGACGGACGGACGGACGGACGGACGACGGACGGACGGACGACAGACGGACGGACGGACGGACGGACAGACGGACGAAGACACGAGCAGACAGACAGACAGACAGACAGACACGAACGAACGAACGAACGAATGAAATATATATGCACAC
>JAODUO010001484.1:0-96951 GCA_025642075.2 Ridgeia piscesae
ACGATTCTATAAAGTGGAGTCTACTGCATGGAAAGTTTGAAATAACGTGGAAACCACTGCTGATTTGCATTTGCATTTGAGAGTAAGCATAGAACATGGACAAAAATAAAAACCTTCCAACCATCAACACACATCAGGTTACCTTCCAACAAACAGGAGAGTAAAGTTGTCATGGACACTGTAATACAGAAACCTCAAACTAGTGACAATTCAACCACATAAAATATACAGCGCGTCTATACAATGAAAGCAACTGAAGATGACACATGATGAAGTGTTACTGCTTCTTTAGTTGTATAAATGGTACTTTGGTACTTTTTGTTTTTGTATGACATTTTTTCTCTTGGTCTAGCAACTGCCCCTGAAGGTTGACACTTCTGGCACCAAGGAAGATGGTGAGAGAAGATGAAGACAGAATGAGTGATAAGATGTTGAGACATTCGGAATGAATGTTTGGAGTGAAGTGCTGAGGAGTTGATTTTAGGAAAGATGCATGAGACGTGTTTGTGTTATCCTGTGATTGTGACGATCTGTACTCACCCTCGTAGGCCTCATTGTCCTCGCCCTCTTCGTCGGAACCCTCGCGACCCTCGAGTACACACAGCAGGCAGCTGTGGATGCAGACGTACTGTGCCTACAACACAAACACACCACATGGCTAGGTGGGTCTAGTCATAGGCCCTGACACTGCAGTACTTGGCCTAGTGTGTCTAGGTGGGTCTAGTCATACGTCCTGACACTGCTATACTTGGCCAGGTACATCTAAGTGGGTCTAGTCATACGTCCTGACACTGCAGTACTTGGCCTAGTGTGTCTAGGTGGGTCTAGTCATACGTCCTGACACTGGTGTACTTGGCCAGGTGCATCTAGGTGGGTCTAGTCATACGTCCTGACACTGGTGTACTTGGCCAGGTGACATCTAGGTGGGTCTAGTCATACATCCTGACACTGGTGTACTTGGCCAGGTGCATCTAGGTGGGTCTAGTCATACGTCCTGACACTGCTGTACTTGGCCAGGTGCATCTAGGTGGGTCTAGTCATACGTCCTGACACTGGTGTACTTGGCCAGGTGCATCTAGGTGGGTCTAGTCATACATCCTGACACTGCTGTACTTGGCCAGGTGCATCTAGGTGGGTCTAGTCATACGTCCTGACACTGCTGTACTTGGCCAGGTGCATCTAGGTGGGTCTAGTCATACGTCCTGACACTGCTGTACTTGGCCAGGTGCATCTAGGTGGGTCTAGTCATACGTCCTGACACTGCTGTACTTGGCCAGGTGCATCTAGGTGGGTCTAGTCATACGTCCTGACACTGCTGTACTTGGCCAGGTGCATCTAGGTGGGTCTAGTCATACGTCCTGACACTGCTGTACTTGGCCAGGTGCATCTAGGTGGGCTTAGCATACGTCCTGACACTGCTGTACTTGGCCAGGTGCATCTAGGTGGGTTTAGTCATACGTCCTGACACTGCTGTACTTGGCCAGGTGCATCTAGGTGGGTCTAGTCATACGTCCTGACACTGCTGTACTTGGCCAGGTGCATCTAGGTGGGTCTAGTCATACGTCCTGACACTGCTGTACTTGGCCAGGTGCATCTAGGTGGGTCTAGTCATACGTCCTGACACTGCTGTACTTGGCCAGGTGCATCTAGGTGGGTCTAGTCATACGTCCTGACACTGGTGTACTTGGCCAGGTGCATCTAGGTGGGTCTAGTCATACGTCCTGACACTGCTGTACTTGGCCAGGTGCATCTAGGTGGGTCTAGTCATACGTCCTGACACTGGTGTACTTGGCCAGGTGCATCTAGGTGGGTCTAGTCATACGTCCTGACACTGCTGTACTTGGCCAGGTGCATCTAGGTGGGTCTAGTCATACGTCCTGACACTGGTGTACTTGGCCAGGTGCATCTAGGTGGGTCTAGTCATACGTCCTGACACTGCTGTACTTGGCCAGGTGCATCTAGGTGGGTCTAGTCATACGTCCTGAAACTGGTGTACTTGGCCAGGTGCATCTAGGTGGGTCTAGTCATACGTCCTGACACTGCTGTACTTGGCCAGGTGCATCTAGGTGGGTCTAGTCATACGTCCTGACACTGGTGTACTTGGCCAGGTGCATCTAGGTGGGTCTAGTCATACGTCCTGACACTGGTGTACTTGGCCAGGTGTGTCTAGGTGGGTCTAGTCATACGTCCTGACACTGGTGTACTTGGCCAGGTGCATCTAGGTGGGTCTAGTCATACGTCCTGACACTGCTGTACTTGGCCAGGTGCATCTAGGTGGGTCTAGTCATACGTCCTGACACTGCTGTACTTGGCCAGGTACATCTAGGTGGGTCTAGTCATACGTCCTGACACTGGTGTACTTGGCCAGGTGCATCTAGGTGGGTCTAGTCATACGTCCTGACACTGGTGTACTTGGCCAGGTGTGTCTAGGTGGGTCTAGTCATACGTCCTGACACTGGTGTACTTGGCCAGGTGCATCTAGGTGGGTCTAGTCATACGTCCTGA
Organism: Ridgeia piscesae; assembly: GCA_025642075.2. Classification (NCBI taxonomy): domain Eukaryota; kingdom Metazoa; phylum Annelida; class Polychaeta; order Sabellida; family Siboglinidae; genus Ridgeia; species Ridgeia piscesae. The sequence continues at coordinate 2,506 of JAODUO010001484.1, forward strand.
CACTGCTGTACTTGGCCAGGTGCATCTAGGTGGGTCTAGTCATACGTCCTGACACTGCTGTACTTGGCCAGGTACATCTAGGTGGGTCTAGTCATACGTCCTGACACTGGTGTACTTGGCCAGGTGCATCTAGGTGGGTCTAGTCATACGTCCTGACACTGCTGTATGACGGGTGAATGGACTACATGACGTAGGAAATGACTGACACCATTGTGACACACATTAGTGTGTTAGAAAAGTGATGAAAGTAAAAATGCAGCAGTTCACTTATGAACCAGTGTGATAAAATTATAGAGATGCATTATTGAAACATATAAATTACAAATATATAAATTACTTCTGTTTACACACATTACAACTTATTTTGTGTTACCAGATACATGCATGGCATTGAGTGTAGTAATGTTTACAAATAAATGAGGTACAAAGCACTTTAAACATATGAACTGATAGTATGGGGGAAATGACGTTGAGTAGATATGTGACCACATGTGACACAATACCTCGGTCTGCACCATGTAGTTGCGGTAGAGTCGCATCTCATACACGGTGTTGTAGATGTCCACCCAGTCGTGCTCCTCTATGTGCTGCAGCAAACGGTCCAGCACGATGAAGGTCCCAGACCGACCAACACCAGCACTGAAACACCGCGTGACACGATACAGCTTAGAACCAACACAGAACATGGAATGCTGCAGTAGGTTGACTGCACACATGAAATACTGGAGTGGAGCATTCAAAGTACAAAACTGACATAAACAACTCTGACACTCATGTCAAAGTGGTACAAGAAGAAAACAACTACTTACAACCACATTTCACTCCAATCTGACAACTGTAAGTTTTCCCTAACGACAGATCCTACCCAACATACTTACAATAGGTGAGAATTGTGCTGCAATGTCACACTTTGAAGTTTAACCTTTCACCATGAATATTATACAGGGGAAAGAAATAAAGTAAAAAGTTGAATATAAACACATTTATTGAGCACTACAAATCAGTAATCTTGGTTCTGTTTGTTCAGGCAAAGTTGCCACAAATGTCACACCCTTCATAGCTGCATCTGATTCAGCGATTTCTTTTAAATGCCACACTTTTGTGCCACAAATTCTTATTATTATTCTTTTGTATTCAAACAATTCTGATTGATTGCGAGTTTTTTCCAATTTCTTTTTTTGCCAGCCCAAGCAGTGTACTTTACTAGTAAACTGACTAGGTATCAGATTAAATTCAAATTTATTTTAGCAACAATGACAATGTAGCAGGATATATATATATATATATATATATATATATATATATATATAAGTACTGAAAACCTGTTACTATGTCAGCATGTATACTGTACACGGTTTGGGGCAAAGGCATCTTTATGAGATTTGAACTTTACGGCTCTATTACTCAACAAACTTCTTAAATAATTATATTAAAACAAATATTTGGAAAATTTGTTTGTGCAGCGTTGACGGAAAAGAGTTAACTGATTTAGCATATTGATATCTTAAAAAATTGTGATGTTTTTATTGCTAAAAGTAAAACTGAAAATGAGGAGGGAGTGGGACAAAAACTAAAAACATCAACAAGACTAAAATTGTTATTTATTGCTGTACACTTCTCCTGTGCACGCAAGATATAATTTGTTAGTATTTGCTCACTATTTGCCCCCATGTTGACCAAACGACCAGTCTCCAGTGACCTACAATGACCTGTAGTGTGACACTGGGATGTGTCGTACATGTGATACTGAAGTGTCCTACCTTTAGCATGACACTGTGACGTGTTGTACCTTTAGCATGAGACTGAGTAGTGTCTTACTTGTAGTGTGATATTCTGAAGGGTTCTACTTATAACATGACCCAATGTCTTGCATCATGACACTAAAGTGTCTTATCTACCGTGGGACACATTGGAGTGTCCTACCAGGTTGGATGGTGTCTTACCTGCAGTGCACAACGATGGGGCCTCCGACTGGCTCCAGACTTCTGCGCACCAGGCGCACAAAGCCGATGAGGGACTGTGGGTTGTCTGGCACCCCAAAGTCAGGCCACGCGATGTAGTGGAAGTGGGTTATGTTACGACACTGAGTCCCCTGCAACCACACACAACAGCTGCGTGAGAGTCCACTTGAGAATGAGTGATACACAGAATGTAACATCAAATTACATCAGATTAGATTTAGATTTCAAACCAGACATTCAAAACTCACCAAGGAAACCTTCATCTTCGTGATGATCCAGTCGGCAGTCCTGTTCTCACTCTGAATCTCCACCTTCAGGTCTCCGTAGAACATCGGCTGAGTGTCGACTGGCCAGTAGTGGTCACACTTCTCCTGTTGCCGGTCAACAATATGGTCAGTACAACCACAGCAAACATTGATAAACAGTTCCTACACAAAGTACACATAGCATTCGAATGTGAGTCATGTAAGACTGTGAACTTCCTTCACACATCTGACACACAATGAAAATCAGTATAGAGGGGTGATAAAAAGATCAGATGGGTGTTACACACACATCCACACTCATTAAACCTGAGTGGCCACATGCAAGCAGGTTTGTGCATGCATACACGCACGCACGCGCACATGGGCACGCACACACACACACACAATCATATATACACACATTTATTAGCTTTTAAGGAATCGCCAAAAAGACACATACTAGTTTTTAAGAAAAATTATATCATTACACTATGGCATAATTTTCTCTGATTTTGTATTTGTTGATACACTGTTTCTGACCTCTTTCATGTTTTGGTTTATGATTATCAGTCACTAGTATTCCATTGCATTTACAACCAACCATTTTACAGTGTTTCTCCACACTTACTCTGCCCTTCTCCACACACTTGGTGAGCATGACGATGGCACGTGCGTTATGCTCCCAGATCATCCTCCACATGTCGTCCTTGGTTCCCGGCAGTGGGCCCTGCACCACCGCGTACTCCCTCTTTGAGTTGTAGCCCTGCCACAGAAACACGCTGCATTTGTAACAACAGAATATCAGGGAACCAAGTTACAGTGCAATGACTCACATAACATAACGCCAAACGTAATGTTAAAATTCATGGTCTGACTGGTTCCCAAAACCATTCTGTGTGAAAAGTCAAATTGCTCTCTCACAAGATCAAAACTGCTGGTAATGTCAAACTAAATAACTGCACTTGTGACTGGTGCAGCATCCAATACAGGAGCCAGGTGAATGACACGGTGAACCAGAATGTAAGGATGGATTTAGCTACTGACTTACATGAAAAACCTACCGGCATCCAGTGGAGGTGTTATACCAAGCACTAATGAAGACCCCACTTAAGGTGTTTATACCAGCCATTGAGTGAAAAACCTATTATGCCATACTAAGCACTAATGAAGGACCTACCGGCATATACCAAGCACTAATAAAAGACCTACAATCATTCAGTGACTGTGTTATACCAAGCACTAATAAAGGACCTACCGGCATCCAGTGGAGGTGTTATACCAAGCACTAATGAAGAACCTACCGGCATCCAGTGGAGGTGTTATACCAAGCACTAATGAAGGACCTACTGGCATCCAGTGGAGGTGTTATACCAAGCACTAATGAAGGACCTACCAGCATCCAGTGAAAGTGTTATACCAAGCACTAATGAAGGACCTACCAGCATCCAGTGAAAGTGTTATACCAAGCACTAATGAAGGACCTACTGGCATCCAGTGAAGGTGTTATACCAAGCACTAATGAAGGACCTACAGTCATCCAGTGAAGGTGTTATACCAAGCACTAATGAAGGACCTACAGTCATTCAGTGAAGGTGTTATACCAAGCACTAATAAAGGACCTACTGGCTTCCAGTGAAGGTGTTATACCAAGCACTAACAAAGGACCTACAGTCATCCATTGAAGGTGTTATACCAAGCACTAGTAAAAGACCTACTGGCATCCAGTTGCCGTTGATGTAGTCGGTGCCCTCGTCCTCCTCCTCCCCAGACATCAGCTTGATGCGTGTCTTGTCGTAGGGCAGGATGTTGGTGAAGCGGTTCTTGGCTCTGTTCACTGGCAGTAAAGCAATCTTCTGAGGCTGCTCAGTGCCGATTGGCTTCAACTCCTGCATTGCAAAAAGACAACGTTCACTGAATGTCCTTTATGTACACATCATTTACAATGTCAACATCTTCTGTCTTGACCTGTATTGGCATGTAGTGTGGGCGGCACAACAATCAATTACAACTTGGATATTACAGCTGGGTCACTGCAACATTTGCAATTAACCATGTATATATGGAGTAAATAATTGTTTTTTTAAATCCAACATGAATATGCCAACACTAAATTAGACAAAACATAACACAGACAGGTAACAGTACACCAACTTGTTATGCTGGCGTGCTATGGCAAAAGAGTGGAAGTAACATTGTTACCAAAAATAAGTTAATATCACAATTCACAATCGCATGTTACAGAGTGTGCCATCTGCAAATGTGCTTTCTCTGCACCAACAGTCTGAAATCAACTTCCTATTACATTTAAATCTTTTGAAGCTATAACCACCTTTCTTAAAAAAACTCAAAACATATATTTGTTTGAAATTGATTTTTCAAGATCAATGTTTGGCAGTGTCATGTTCCAGTGACAACTCCTGTTTGTCCCTGTTTATGACTACACAAAATAATGTTGTTTGTTGCAACCCGCAACTTGAAGTTTCAATGATATAGGCACTACAGAAGTGTCACAATTACTTACCTAAAATCGTTTTGTTAAATAAATATTGCAAATAATTTATACATTTGTTTCTGGAACATTGATGGAAGAAGAGTTCCTGACTCATTAGTGACAAGGGTAGTGACCCATCATCTCTGAAGAGTATCTTTTTATGTGAAACATGGACCTTGTGAGGTGTGACACAAAGCAAGTGCAATGCCATTGTTAGAAAGCTTGGTCTGTTGATGTCAGTGGACAGAGTTGAATCCTGGAGCAGACTGCTTGTCAACGACACTTGTGTCAACATGATTGACACAGAGCGAGACAAGATGAATCAGCTAGCTTAACTGCCATAACTTTTCCTTTTATATTGTTGTTTAAACCAAGAATGTCAGTCTATGGTGGAAATAGAAAATCAACACGAATTTTGTAATTTGCATCCTCAAATGACATCACAGTAAATCAAATGACTGATTAAATTTGGTTTAAGAATATACAAATTTATTGGTTAAAATTGTAGTGCATCATTTCTCCAGCTAGAGTTTGTTCTGACATGTGTTACTCTTATAATAGAATTGCTTTTGATATTGATAGCCTACAAAAATGACAGCAAATTTAAAGAGTACCGGTAAGTGACACTAAGTCACCATAAACTCTGTAAAATGCAAAAAACTAGTCGTTCATGTATAAATAAAAATAGTCAACTAGTTCATACAACCATGAAAACTGTGGGCTGTAATATGCAATAGAGCAAAAAAAAAACGCATGCTGTCTAATATCACAAAAGCACCTCATTGTCACCTGCACCGTTTTGCCCTAGGATAGCAGTAAGGTTAGCAGTAAATCCATTACACATGTGGGCTGCTTTAATAGATTCTGATGCAAACATAATCACTGGATCTACAATAAATCCACCTTCACCACATTCTGATTACAAGTTGCACTGTTAGCAGCTATGTTTAGATGTTGTGGGACAGACCAGTACTGACTACAGACACACAAAGACATTATCTATGGTATGATTCTCTTGTCTTTGTTGGTACATGGATGGTGACTGTGATGTCTGTACAGGACAGGGTGTTTGTAGCATGTCAAATGCCCTGTATACTTATACATGTATATATAACCACATGCCTCCAGTAACTTACCTCATACGCAGCAGCAAACTCCAGCTGTGAGTCTTTATTCATCTTCTCCCAGTGCACAGAGAATTTATCAAGCTTAACTTGGTGACTGAAATAAAAACATGAAGTATGGGGCTAGCAGCTCATGTATGATACATACAGTATCTATTATAGATACATAAATAGTCACACAGTAAGTGCTCTAATACTCATGTTTTGAAGAAACTACATGGAAAGAATCCTTCCAGTTTTAGAATATGGTATAGCAGCAAATTCTACAGCTACCAACTAAAATACTAACAAGATTGCCAGAATCCAGAACCAAGCCATGAGAATTGCGACACAAGCCATATGAACCATCCCTATTATAGAACTGGAAACTGTCACTGGATCACAAACTACTGAAAAAAGAATAAATGCCAAGGTATTGACACAAACAACAAAGTTCAAAAGACTCATCGACCATCCCATGCATCCAGTAATAAGCAAGCCGTCAAAGGGAGGCTCAAAAGATTCAGCTTCATACACAAGAGCAGAATGCCTGAGACGGAAGACCCAGAATTGCTGGATCACAGGCGAGAACACATACCTTTAAATGCAAGTCTTATTATGGAAGAGGACACATTCCCCTGTCATCCAAGAAAACATGGTAGGAACACAGTCAGAGGAGAGAAAAGCATCTCCCTTAAATCACTGCACTCTAGGTATCATGGAGAGTAGTGGATGCATGTCTACACCACTGAAGTAACCCAAGATGGATGTGGAGGTTTGTATATCAAGCATAGAGATGAAGAATGACACAAAGTAGCAACCTTCTTCAAACCTAAATACAGCTGATTTACAACTGTGTAACACAAGGAAAATGCAAAAACAATAATCTTTACAGATGCTCTCTCCCTACTTCTCTTTCTACTTCACACCCTCCAGAATCTCCATAAGAACAACAAATTAACTGACTACTACTCTCTCAGAACTGAGTGCACAGGAAGAGTATCATTCCAGTAGGTCACTGCACACTGTGGAATCAAGGGAAGGAAACAGCTGACGGGCTTGCAGAGGAAGGGGGAAAACTGGAACAAAACAACATTTGTGCATTTTATCAATTTTTTATTTGAAACCTATTTGTATTTAACTTGGTTTCTAAATCAATTTGACGTGTATTTTCAAGTGCCAGTACAACATAGGTTCTTAACCAGAAATAAAACTATTTGTACCTTGTGTCAGGCTTCTCATTGTCACCTGGCCGCAGTGGATCAACGAACTTGTCATCATTACTTGAGGATTCTTTCTTGTTAAAGAAACCTCGTCTCTTCAGCAGAGTCAGGACAACGGCAACAATGACAATGACGACAAATGCTGCCAGACATCCTCCAATAATTCCCCATGGCACAGGTGCAGAAGCTAATTCAAAAACACACAGCTTTTTATTTACACATAATCCAAGTTAACTTGTATATTTTTCTTGCAGCCTCTGAAAGAGAACTATTAGACTAATTACACTGTTGTGTGTCTAGCCAAATGCAGCAATGCACTGGTAGATGCACCTAGCTACTTTTCATGGTGGAAATGCCATTTTTTAATGTCAATACAAATGTCTTGACATTCTGAGGATATTGCATTAACAAAAATAGATGATGCTAAACATACCGAAGTTGCCATGGTGATAACTGAAACATACGCACAATGGTGACAGGAGTGGCAGATTGTGATGTCTTAAGAATGGTAATGAACAACATGATGTTGATGTGACATTATTACAGTATAATGATACTGTCCATTAAAACAATACATGAAATTGATATGACAACACGCCAGTACAATAACATGGCATAATGACCAGACAGTCCAACATGATGTGGGTGTGACGACATGGCTTCACATGTATTAAACAACAGATTATTTACAAATGATACAAAATGAATTCCAGGTAACAACCAATATTAACCTACCTGTTGTGATGGGTGCTGATAGAGGGGTATCCTTGAATTTGTCCCCATCAGTGTAGGCCCGCAGTTTGACATAATACGTTGTACTGGATGACAACGGACCATTGCAAGAAACATTCTTCTCCTCATCACAGTCTACATCCCCACCTACTGTTATCTTGACTTCCGGTACCACAGCAGCCTTTGCCCCAGCATCCCGCTTCACCCGCACTTTTCTCCCGCACGAATTTTCATCTTTGAAGAGAGTCTTACACTTCTCTATGGCAACGTAAGTGAATACAGACTCTGATTTCTGCAGTGTTGACCAGTACGGTAAGTGCCCATCACGTAAATGAGAATCTTTTGAATTCTTCGTCACAATGACAGAGTAGGATTCAACTGGTCCATATTCATCTGTGAAAGGATTTCGAAATTTAATCTGAAATTGGTTGTGCTTAGTTACTTCCTTGCCATTTTCATTTGTTTCGACTTTGGGTACAGCTTCATCTAAAGGTATGACTGTTGGTGGTTCTGAAAGACAAGCACAGTTAGTTGCATACATGCACTTTTATCTGATATATTCGTCTTCAAGTTGGGACAATTATAGGCAATTCATACATCTTACATTTTTGGCATTTTAGATTTAGCTTGTTTTTCCCCAAATATCCATCCTTATTACTTCATCCTAAACCTTCCCACTTTCTATATGAGGAATTTATTTTTAGTTGACCTGTATATGATACAATATATTCATGTCAAAAATTATAACGTAATATAAATAAACAGGAGACTCTTCTAACTTTGCATCTAATTAAGAGTTATAGCTGCTATTGAAGAACCACCCTTGAAAAACACTTTAACTAGATCAACACATCACCCAGATTAAATTCTTCCAAAAATATTAACTGAATGTGAACATGTTTTTGGTACTCCTTACATAATTATTGTGTTTGTCATTATGTCGCTATTTTATGTTGCATAAAGTTGACAAATGGTTGTTGGTTCTTAATTTTGCATACATATATAGCAAGTTTGCCTTGTGCATCTTACTTGATAGCTTCAGCCCAAAGGACGAAATACAAAAATGGGTCAAGAGGCCCTGAAGTCCTTTGGACTATAATGTATAATGGAATATTTTTGGTAAATCATAATCACTGCCTATAGTCTCATCACCATAATCACCTAATTGGCATTTTCTATGGTTATTCAAATGACATGATCAGAAACACAGCCAAATTATGTAAATGAAGGAGATAATATCAATAACGTGTATGAATTTTAACTCTATAATTGTTCAGAATATAAATGTTTGTCACTTACAGGTAACAATAATCTTTAAGCAGTAGACACTACAGTCAACCATTTTAAAGATAATTAAACAAACAGACAAAAAACAAAAATTGCATTTACAGAAAATCAGTAGTTTAATTAAAAACTACAGAGGCAGCTGCCACTGGCCTACCACAGATAGAATATGAATTAGCTATACACTGTACTGTTAAGACAGGTCACCTGGTCTTCAGTGCATACATAAGTACTGTCAATTATCAATTAGCCATGATTCCTGGGAGGCCACCTAGCCTCCAGAGTTGCAATCAGTAAGGCAGTCTAGAATACACATATACTATCTCCCAGCTTGTTCAGTCACCGGAAAAATGTGGACATGTAGCTTTTTGGGAGGCCCTGAGATGCCCATAGAAACACTCAATCACCTACACATTTCTTGTGTACTATCTGTGCACCCTAAAATATGCCTATGCCAAATTTGAGAAAAAGTTACATTAATTTTGAAAAGGTTACTTTTGGAAACTTCAAAACAGTCCAATGAAATAGTGCCCTAAGATATGTATATGCCAAATTTAAAAAACAGGTCTTCAACAGTTTCTGAGATGTGGGAGTGAATGGTGCATGATGCATAGCAGACACAAAAAATGTATATAAAAACAAGAATACTATCTTCTTACTTTTTTATATCTAATTTGTCTCTGAAGAAATGACATGCCATGGTTTTGTCTTTTGTAATTTATAATGACTCTCTCAATATGTATAGATAGTTTACATGCCTGTTAATCTGGTGTTTAAGGGAAAGTTGGCTGGAACATCCAAAGACAAAAGCAGTTTCTTGAGATGTAAATGTTATGTCAAACTCATCATTCCAAGCGATATGAAACATAAACATATTTGTTTAAATCTGACTTACCTACAAAGGGCATTGCATATGAGACTGTTGATGGGTATCCTTCTTTCATGTTGTGAGCACGAACCTGGAAATTAAAAAAGTTAAACATGGGACACAGAAGGATGAAGTTATTGTGACATATTTTTTTTTTTAAATCATAAATAATTTGCAGATACACTTCCTGTTTCCTCTGTGTATGTTTGTACTATTGTGTCCAGTATCAGTAACTATGTTCAACAACAAATGAACTCTGTTAATGATCACTGTGGAACATTTAAAAGATCTATAAAACTAAAATATTCCACAAAAATGCATCATTAAACACACACGCACGCACGCACGCACGCACGCACGCACGCAAGCACACACCAAGTATGACTAGTAAGCATAAAAGTGATTGATATTATGTACACTGTATATTATATATTTATTTGCCATATTTCATTTTATTGTATATATATATATATATATATATATACATATATAGGCACTATGTGAGTCAACGCCAGACTACGTTTAAATTTAACATGTAATGCATGTTGAAAATGGCAATAAAGCTTTATTATTATTTGTAAAGAATGTTTTTCTGAGCAAAATGTTTTTTCCATTTTTTGGTAAAAAGAAGATCTGCATCTTTATAATAAGATGTTATATTTTCACTCACTGGTATGTTAAGTTATGTTTGTTATTTCCTTTGAAATGTCTTTGAAAGAAGCTCATTTGACTATTGATCTATATTGTGTACGAGGAAGTAACATTGAAGACAACAACATAACTGCCGTAAATGCGGATTATTGTGCTTTGGTCAAGTTTGGACGATTCTGAAACAAGTTCTGATGACTGACAAGATGAAGTTACATTTGTTAACATCTGTTGGCCGGCCCATCTGTTGCTGCCAGTCAGTCAATGTCAGCTACTGTGAGAATCTGCTAGGTTAACACGTCCTATGTATCCAAATTACTAAAGTCATGCAGCCAATAGCCAATACTTGCAGAATATGCCTAATTCACTTATTGATATGGCATTATGATGTTAGGACGCAATGATTGTAAATAAAGCCAGAATAAACAAATGATCGTTGTCTATGACTATGTCTTGACTATGAGCCTTATGCCAGTACAGTAGTTAAGATAGCCTGACAGGGCTACACTACAGAGTACACTAATCCTTCAGGGATTACTTTTGAGTCTGTCGGTCAGAACATAAAATAAATACACATGCAGTATAAAATATAGTATAAAATGTAGTATAAAAAGAAATAAAAAATGTCAGATGCACACACAGATGTAGCAATTTAAATAATAATTGATAATTTATATTTAAACATAGTTTTAAATTATACTAATAAAGTTACATATTTAAAATAAGTAAAAATTAAAACAAATCATTTGATTAATTAAAATTATTAAATACATACATTAAATAGAAAAAATAAATAATTACGCCACAGTGCATCATTTCAGATTCACTCAAGCCGAGTGTCACTCAGTGACATACTCATACTGGTGGAGAGACTGGCAGTGGTGGAGGGAACATAATACAGTTATCATTGAAGAGGGAACAAAACAGAACCTATGTTAATTCTATTGTGAAATAGTTAGTTTATTTAACTGCCATTGGTCAAGGGGTAAGCAATAATTGAGGGGCAAGGTAGTGGCCAAGTCGAGCCCACAAAGGCAGGGGCCGAGGTTATGCCATGTAAAATAAATTAATAGGCTTTGGAGAATGCAGGTGTACAAGGCAGTGTGTCCTGTTATGATTTGTAATGTTAAATAGTTTCTATTAAAAAAATACAATAAGATATTTTGAAGGTGATCCTTGTGTTTCCAATGACCCATGTTTGTGATGACATATGGGTATATATACAATTTATACTCAGAAAGATGGCATTCAGTAAATATTTGTTTTATCTTAATAATACGTCTACATATTCTGTACATGCACTATTATTTCTAACTCTATGCAACATTCCATGAAGATAGGAGCATTATACATGGGTGGTTGCTAGGTACTTGAGCTGCAGAAGGTCCATTGTTCAAACTGATTTCTTTACAGCTGATTTTCCTGGAAGTGATATTCCACAAAGGCATGTACTTCTTCAATTGGAATATCTTCACCCATGAGTAAGATACAGTGTTCATTTTGGTATCATTTTAAAGCTACGAATCTCTTCTACTTAAACTGTCAACTTGTCAACTTGACTCGAAAAGCCCGACTTTGGTATGCCGCGACACATATACATTACATACTCCTACTGACAGCATATGCAGACCTAATATGCATAGGGTGGACTGGTGTTTTAAGGAAGACCAAAGCCTACCACTTCAGAACAATGCTCTCAAAATTGCCAATAATTGTGTGTGTGTGTGTGTGTGTGTGTGTGTGTGTGTGTGTGTGTGTGTGTGTGTGTGTGTGTGTGTGTGTGTGTGTGTGTGTGTGTGTGTTGTGTGTGTGTGTGTGTGTAAATCAAATAATTGCTAACACAATGTTATGCCTAGTTACACTATGTATGTTAACAGTTCAAAGTTGAAAATAAATGGTATTATCCCTTCAACCAGGGGTTGAAATTATTGAAATTTAAGTTGTTCTCTATGATACATGATATTACTGTGAATATACATGAAGTAATCACAAAGGCTGCCTGTTGTTACTGTACATGCAGTGACTTGTTTCAGTCACCATTAACTCACCACAAACGTGTAGGTGTATCCATGTTTCAACGGCGTGATGTCCACGGCATAAGTCTCTTTGCTTGCATCTTCAACTTTCACGGTGATCACCTTTCTTTCTTCAGCAGTCATGCCCTGTCAGTTAGAAACACATATAATGGAGTATTTGTTCCTACATTTTGACATATGTATGTATGTAATAATGTATGTATGTATATACGTATGCAGGCATATATAGTGCTAGTAATGAAACTATCTATCTGTTCTTTTGTCCCATTACATTTCAAAACCTACTTCCTCAAAGCTAAAGTTAAATTCTTATATAACCCAGTATCAATCCTCAGGAAAGCTTGTTTTGGTTATTTTAAATCACTGTTTATGTAGATCAGAGATTTGATTTGACAGCAAGTCAGAGGTTATTATATTGAAATTAGTTTGATCAGTTACTTTGGAAACTGTTGGGTGGTTTTACAGCTAGCTGACAAGGATCCTTGGTAGCAGCAATTCATTTATTGGGTGGAAAATCCAGTTGTCACAGGCTAATGAACAATCATAATTTTGAGCCCTGTATGTTGGTATGTATACTTATTCCTGTTTGCTCGCTGGGAGCATAGGCCATCGACCAAGGAACTCCACTGTTTTCTGTCCATGGCCATCCTCTCCATTTCTCTCCTGGGGTATCCCATCTCCTTTGTTTCTTTTTCTGTGTCTCTTTTCCAGGTGTTTCGTGGCCTACCTCTTTGCCTCTTCCCTGGGGGGTTCCGTGTGATGGCTTGACGGGTGATGGTTTCTGGTGGTTTCCTGAGTGTATGTCCTACCCACCTCAATTTTCTCTTCTTTATTTCATTTTGTATGGGTAGTTGCTTGGTAATTTTCCATAGTGTAGTGTTTGATATCTTGTCTGCCCACTTCAGGTTTAAGATTCTGCGCAGGCATTTGTTGATGAAGGTCTGTATTCTTTTTAGTGTCTTCTGTGTACTTCGCCATGTCTCCGATCCATAGAGTAAAACTGCCTTGACATTTGAATTGAATATTCTCAGTTTGGTGTTAATTTTGATTTGTTTTGCTCTCCAAAGTTTTCTCAACATTATGAATGCAACTCTTCAACGGTTTCTGAGATGTGAGAGCTGATGGCACACAGGGAACAGTGCACCCAGAGTGTTGCCATAAGTGCGTTGGACCTTTCGCCCAAAGGACTAAAAAGTCATACATGGCAAGAATAGTGCATTACCATACAAATGATCTTCACATTATAATACTTTTCACATATTTTGAGATTAGTGAGAATTTTGTTTTCCATATTTTATGCATAGGCTACATAACAGTGCAAATCAATCATATTGTTGTAGCCTCATCTTGCCATTACTATATAATTACTTGGCACGACAAACAACTTGATTTTGGGTAAGTTGCAAGACAAATCATGATGGTCACTTACGTCTTTTGTTCCAAAATATGTCCCATTGTATGTGATTGTGTACTTCAAAAGCACTCCATTTTTAACTTTTGGTTCAGTCCATGACAACAGCAGATGGAGAGGTGTAGTATAATTGGCAGCAAGATGTCGGACAACGAACGGTGCTGCAAGGTAAGTAATTCATGAGAATAACATTTTGTGCATTCAGTATTAAAAAAGGAACAACATATGTTTCCTCATTCACTACCTAGAAAGAAATCCAGAAACCGTGGAATGTGGTTCCCATAATGGATGAAGAATACTGTTACTTTTAGGGTACGTTTGTGTTCTATTCATACATTAAAATTTTCTTATATTCCCTTCTTATCGTATATTATGTAGTTTTCCTCTATTTTTTCTATATATAATAATCAAACTTAATTTTAGCACCATCAAGTCCGGGATTGCTGTCCCGTTCATGAGTGTGTAAATGCATGATAATTCTAAATAGCTAAACGTGATAATGATAAGTTTGGGTATAGTGATTAAATAAAAATAGTAATAACAATAAATAGTAATGGTATGATGTAAAACATAATAAAAACTTTATAAAAAATGCTATGTACAGTGTATTATATTAATTATATATTTACAGATTAAACTATATTCTTTAAAAGGATTATTGTGAAATCCCTACACTAATTGTTATATTAATTTTGTTCTTTATAAATGTGTGTTACGTCTTAATGCTAGTTATAGTAGGTTTGTGTTTACACCATATGCAGGTGGGTGTCGATGGCACATTACTTCCTGTGTCGGATGGTCACATTATGATTGGGTGGAGAGGTAATCATGTAAAGACTAAGTAACATACGCATTAGTTTTATAATGGATGGAGGTAGAGAGATTATCAGCAAAAGATAACAATCACTAGTCGTGTCAGTCTAGAAGTCTCGAGCATTGCCCTCCTGATAAAACTACGAAAAGCATTCAATGGTCCCATGCTGGGACAATGTCATGTGACCACGACATGAAAGCCCTGTGGTTGACCTCATCTCAACAGTGTTCACACAATTAAGTGGTAACAATTGTCAAAGATACAGACAACAGAGAATTCTGTGAACGTGTTAGCATAAGGCTGTGCAGACATGAGTTTCACAAAGCATGCCACAGGAAAATGGTGAGACCCAGGAAATATCATGAATTCGTGGTCAAATGTGACTTGGAAATGTTAAATGATGGTCAGCAGGAGATACAAGGCAACCTTAGAGAAAGTGCTGCCTGAGTGAGTCAATACCATGATGGCAACAGTGATGAGGGTGTGCACTGCCCAAGAGACGTGATGTGCTTCTATGACATATAGGTGAAAAATGGATCAAGAGGCCCTGAAGTCCTATTGATCCACTATTGTGATTTTTTGTGAATTGTAGTTAGAGATCATTAAGGGTTTTAATGGAAGTGAAATGATAACATGGCTAGTGGATATTATACTGAAGATACACCTGGAAATATGATACGTGAGTAGACAATTTTGCGAAGATTTTATACATATGTTATTAAAAATACTGTTGGATTTTATCTGATACACTGCACTTTAGGCAAATTTTCAGTGGTTATAGATACCTTCATGTATAAAAGTGAAATTGTTTTTAAAGTGAAATGTTTTTAAACTTGTAATTTTGGGAGACCATGGGGACCCTTAGAATGATCAAAGCAAATGTTTATTTTTTTGTATAGTGACATTGCAACATGGAGTGTTAATGCAAAACAACATGAGAGAAAATGTTACTAACAATTTTTGAAAATTTGCATTTGAAGGGCTCTATGATGCCTTTATAATGATTCCATCAAATTTATATACACTACACTCTGAAATGCCAAATCTTAAAAAGGTTATCCTGTTAGGCTCCATATGAATTTATACTGTTCTGGCTATCTGTGAAAAAATGCTCTGTGTCAGCAAACATTTGTCAAATGTCATAGATGCACTGGACTTGTGTATATAGATTATAAAGCATAATTATATGCAAATGTTATTAAGTAACAACTATTAGTAATTAACTTCTAAGTTATTACAATTATTCTAATCAAACATACATTTAAGTTAATCTACCCTGAAACCATAAGCATGGCCTCTCCCAGATAGGAAAAACTGGTGTTTGAAGTGGATGTACCACTAGGTAACGCATACAAGGAACAAAGCAGAGTGAATTACCCAGGATAGACAAAGGCTGTAATATCCACAGAGACTACACAAAGGACCCAGGTAGTTGGGGCGGTCAAGTGAAGATAATGTGGCACATAGGGACAGTGTTTTACTTGTATTATTCTGAACTGTTGAAACTATGTTGTGATTAAGACATTGTGATTTAAATGTATATTCAACTGGTGCAGGGTGACAGGGTGGCTGTCAGAGCTCTCCTAGTGGTCTGAGGTAGCAGTCACTGAGGGGATAGGTGAGCACAGTGCAGGCTGACAGGGTGGCTGTCAGAGCTTTTCTGGTGGTCTGAGGTAGCAGTCACTGAGGGGATAGGTGAGCACAGTGCAGGGTGACAGGGTGGCTGTCAGAGCTCTCCTAGTGGTCTGAGCTCTTCTGGTGGTCTGAGATAGGAGTCACTGAGGGGATAGGTGTGCACAGTGCAGGGTGACAGGGTGTCTGTCAGAGCTCTCCCGGTGGTTTGAGATAGTAGTCACTGAGGATGATTCGCCTGTCATGACAGCTAGGAGTTGTAAATGAAAGAAATTAAATATGTTGTAGCTGATATAACAATATTTTCATAATTCATTCAATAAACTTTAATTTAATATAATGATAAACATAAATTAATGTTATGGTATAATACAGTATAGCTTCCTGGTGGAATATGTAAGACAAAGACAGAAATTCCCTTTTCACATTTACCATGCCTGCAACAATGATAAGAACAGTAGAGTCATGACAGATTCTGATAAAATATTGTACAAATGGCATGAATATGGAGCTCTTTAGAACACCAGAGATTGAGAGGCTGATTGCAACACACAGCCCAGCAGAGCTGGAACTATCCCCAATGTTTGCTGAGGCTGAGCAGGCATTGAGAATGCTGAAATGTGGAAGAGTTTTCGACCTTCTCCCCTCTGGAAGGAGATACAGAATGCCAACTGTAAAAATCTATCGTGCCCTCAAATCATTCATTCCATCCTCCATCAAGTATTTGAACCAGCCACATAAAATCAACCATTGACCGACATATCACAGTCCCTACCATTGCCACTGCAATGTTGTTTTATCACATTTATCTATATATCTTATAATATTGTCATATTGTCTTTAGCATATTTATTCCAGTATTTGATCAATTTTTACAGCGATTGTTTACATATTTATATACTTGATTTTACTGTACACATGCATTACTGTGATGTGATTTAAATATTGTGTTATCTTATGCATCCTTCAAAGTGCAAGATGTTTATCCATTTTATGACTGGACAATACAGTTTTTATTATTTTTATGGTGCAAGATGTTGGCAACTGCTGAAAGCAGAGGAGAACAGGATTCAGTTGGCGGAATCTACCACTGGATCTACCACTGGATCTACCACTGGATCTACCACTGGATCTACCACTGGATCTACCACTGGATCTACCACTGGATCCACCACTGGATCCACCACTGGATCCACCACTGGATCCACCACTGGATCCACCACTGGATCCACCACTGGATCCACCACTGGATCCACCACTGGATCCACCACTGGATCCACCACTGGATGTACCACTGGATCCACCACTGGATCCACCACTGGATCCACCACTGGATCCACCACTGGATCCACCACTGGATCCACCACTGGATCCACCACTGGATCCACCACTGGATCCACCACTGGATCCACCACTGGATCCACCACTGGATCCACCACTGGATCCACCACTGGATCCACCACTGGATCCACCACTGGATCCACCACTGGATCCACCACTGGATCCACCACTGGATCTACCACTGGATCTACCACTGGATCTACCACTGGATCTACCACTGGATCTACCACTGGATCTACAACTGGATCTACCACTGGATCTACCACTGGATCTACAACTGGATCTACCACTGGATCTACAACTGGATCTACCACTGGATCTACAACTGGATCTACCACTGGATCTACAACTGGATCTACAACTGGATCCACCACTGGATCCACCACTGGATCCACCACTGGATCCACCACTGGATCCACCACTGGATCCACCACTGGATCCACCACTGGATCCACCACTGGATCCACCACTGGATCCACCACTGGATCCACCACTGGATCCACCACTGGATCCACCACTGGATCTACAACTGGATCTACCACTGGATCTACCACTGGATCTACAACTGGATCTACCACTGGATCTACAACTGGATCTACCACTGGATCTACCACTGGATCTACCACTGGATCTACCACTGGATCTACCACTGGATCTACCACTGGATCTACAACTGGATCTACCACTGGATCTACCACTGGATCTACCACTGGATCTACCACTGGATCTACAACTGGATCTACCACTGGATCTACAACTGGATCTACAACTGGATCTACCACTGGATCTACAACTGGATCTACAACTGGATCCACCACTGGATCCACCACTGGATCCACCACTGGATCCACCACTGGATCCACCACTGGATCCACCACTGGATCCACCACTGGATCCACCACTGGATCCACCACTGGATCCACCACTGGATCCACCACTGGATCCACCACTGGATCCACCACTGGATCCACCACTGGATCCACCACTGGATCTACCACTGGACCTACCACTGGATCTACCACTGGATCTACCACTGGATCTACCACTGGATCTACCACTGGATCCACCACTGGATCCACCACTGGATCCACCACTGGATCCACCACTGGATCCACCACTGGATCTACCACTGGATCTACCACTGGACCTACCACTGGATCTACCACTGGATCTACCACCGGATCTACCACTGGATCCACCACTGGATCCACCACTGGATCTACCACTGGATCCACCACTGGATCCACCACTGGATCTACCACTGGATCTACCACTGGACCTACCACTGGATCTACCACTGGATCTACCACTGGATCTACCACTGGATCTACCACTGGATCTACCACTGGATCTACCACTGGATCTACCACTGGATCTACCACCGGATCTACCACTGGATCCACCACTGGATCCACCACTGGATCTACCACTAGATCATTGTACCGATCGACGTGTTCTGTTGGGAATCATCAGAGAGCAGTTAGAACTCATCATACACTGCATGTGTTTCTTTGGCCACCCACTTATTTTTGATTAAAAGTCTGTATACAATTTACAAACTGAGAACTCAAGTTTGTAAGTGGTAGATTTTGCCGTGAAGGCAACAACGCTGTCAAGCATGTAGGCATTCAATATAAAATGGTACTTGCATTAGATCTGGTACCTATACAAATAACACTATCCTATTTGTGGCAGTAGACACAACAGCAGATGGAAACAACATGTATGTTGCACCAAACTGGGATAATTTAAAAGTAAGTTCTCACAGGTTGCTGATTATACATGACACAAGCAAACATAGCTTGACTACTGACAACTACAGAAAATGTTCATTACAATAAAACAAAATAAATACTTACGACCCTCATTTGTTGCGCAGTATATGGAAGTAATGCCACTTTCCTTGCGGTGGGTTGACGCTGTGCCAGCAATTGCTGTGGCCTTAAACGAGTATGTTGTGTAGGGAACCAGGTTAGTGTATCGAGTCGTGATGGTATTTGGCTCGGCCTCACGTCGTGATGTGTCACTACAGTTGCTGCAGGTCAGACTGAACTTGTCCACTTTGCCATCACCTTTAGTTATGATGACAGTCATTGCATCCTCCTCAG
This sequence comes from Ridgeia piscesae, assembly GCA_025642075.2. NCBI lineage: Eukaryota > Metazoa > Annelida > Polychaeta > Sabellida > Siboglinidae > Ridgeia > Ridgeia piscesae. The sequence goes on from JAODUO010001484.1 coordinate 22,403, forward strand.
ATTGGCATTTCAGCTCAGGTTTCTTTGGAACTAAAGAAAATGTCCTCTATCACATACACATTATTTCTTATTACACAGTATAGTTATCTAGTTACTATTGCCAATGCAGTAATGTTTTCAAATTTGCATATATAATCTATGTAGTTATTTCATTCGTACAGTATTCTTCTCACACGTTCGTTCACTAATTTAATAGTAATTTATCTCATTAGTCATTCAGCCATTTCTCACATAGCAAATGCAGGTACATGTATACAATATTACTGATGTAACAATGATAAAACAGTTAATTGACAGCACTAACAACCTCAGATATACAAAACAGATATACTTTCATAGGCTTCTTTAATTGTCAGTTACTGGTGCAGTATCTCACCTGTGCGAACCTGTGTGTTGATAGCTCTACTTTTCTCACTGCCACTTTTTGTCCATGCAGTGACTGTGTACAGATTGCCAGCGTCTAGTTCATTGAACTGCACTGTCCTCCTGACGTCATCATCGTCCTTGGTTACAGTTGTTGTCTGTATGTGATTGATGGAGAAGTAGTAGCGGTCAAACACCCCACTTCCAGTCTCCACTGTGTAGTCCACCGCGACAGAGTCTGTGTCTGTGTTGCTGTTTTCACTCAAAGTAGTTGTTATTTCTGGCTCTGAAATACACATTCGAGATATATTATATTCAAATGTGATGAATTACATATAAAATAAAAAGGTAAAAACTACAACTGGAATTTGCACAATTTATCTCAGTGGTATATGCTTGTTTGACAAATTCTTATGTGACTATTGTAGGAAATGTTGAAAGGCACGAAGAATGGAATTTTCCCCCGAGACTCCCCTCAGTTATTTTCCATAGACATAATTTCAGGTTCATTTCACACAAACAACAACCTGTGTATAATGCTTGTTGGTTTGTGCAAACCAGTTATTTTTAAAGTCACAGATATCCCAGCCGATGCCAACAGGGACGGCACATTATGACTGATTGCCTAGAAGCAACCTTTGAACTATAGGGTAGTTCCAATATGGATATTAATGAAAATACCAAGTAAAGGGCACCCCACTGTTTTAATAATGAATCAGTCTAGGCAAGGATATAGATAAGCTTAGCTGTTTGTCTATTAATAGCCATGCACTTGTGTTCATACATTAAAACAATACATGCAAGCAATATCATTACACACAAGGTATGGTTACAATTCTGCAAAAACAAATGCACCAGTTCTATGTTCTCTTGTGCAAGGATATTGATATTTTTGCAATTCACCCCACCCAATGATTAGAGTCAGTTCTTTTAAACCCGTAACAAAAGTATATTGTATTGTTAACCGTACGTCACATTTTCATTAAACTATCTGCATACACGAGCATCAAGAAACTTGTTTTGTGATTTACTAAGTTAATACACCCTACCCAAAATAGTACATTTAAGCAGATTCAATATTTATTAAAACATGTATTTATGCAGCATTTGGAAAACCTCCGAATAAAATCACATTTGGAATTTGTCTACCTGATTCCTGTGTCAACACTGTTCGAATTATAATGTGGAGTGAATAAATGTGCTAATGAAGTCATACGTCTATGTATGTATGGACCTATTTCTAACAGTCTTTCCACATGTTGTGTCTGTAAATATGGAATCGTAACTTTAAATGTCAGCTGGACAATATGCCAAATGTCAACATAATTGTTTTCTTTCATATTTTTAGAAGTTATAGCCACAAATTTCCTTACAAATATGTAGTTTTTTATTAAGATTATGTATCATGTTGCACTTGTATTTATGAGTGGCTCAGATAATTAATTTTAAATGAACTATTGGATATCAAAATTACCCACATTTATATTATAACGAAGTGTCCATAATTATTCAGCATCTGATCAACCAGTTGCTATATACCGATGGTAGTGACATCTGCTTTTGTACCAGTGATGTACAATTAGTTCAACCTTCACTTAAGGTAAAACAACATGGCCTGATTCACATCACATCAGTGTTATATAGTGTTCCAGAATTATATATTATTGGTTGTTTCTGTTGAGGACGGAGTTTTAATATATGTAATACCCATACAAATGTAGATTTAATATTTCCAAATGAAGACGTAAACGTTTCTGAGTATAATATTACTAAAAAATAGCTGAGTAAACATGAGAAAACATAAATGCACAATCATAGTAAAAGGCCAATGAGGGAGAGAAGGCCACTGAAGTAAATGAAAATACTAACTGACAGTTACGTCTGTATCCACAGATGTTTTACTGACAACACCACCAATAGTGACACCGTATACACTAATTGTGTAGTGTTGTCCAGCTTGTAGTTTGTCGATAACAATCTCCAGTTCATTTGCTAAACTTGTGTACTTATGCGTCTTGTGAGCAAAGCCCTTCACAGTGTAATTGACTCTCCACTTCTCACAATATGACTGACTCGTGTCATACTCCCATGACACTGTCACACGGTCTGTCTCTGTCATAGTCTTGGCTGTCACTTTTGTTGGAGGCAATGGATCTGTAGTAAAACAATGACATTCTCTATAAATGTACATTGACCAATGTATACAAAACATGCTGCTACTGCTACAAGAATGAATGATATTAGCAAACAACAATGTTTTGGATCAATTAGTCTTGACATAATGATGTATAAAATAGTCTAAACTAGTCAAAACCCTAGTTTTTCATCACAATCTTGTGAAAAAGTAATTGTTGGATACATTTGTTATTTGTAGGACACTGATCATATTAGTAACCATCAAACGGGCTATTTACGACATCAACAATCAAGTGCAAGCCTATGTACATTGATGTTCTGCTAAAAAGGCAAATTCCATGTAAAATTACATATATTCCTTTACAAATAAATGTACGTTTCAAACAAGACATTTCCAACTTCTGTGCAAAAAGGCATTTTGGTGCCACAAATATATTCAGAAAATAACAGATGCAACACAGTAACAGCTAAACATCTGTATATTTGGAATTCTAAACTAACAACTTCAGCCATGCAATGACAGGACTGGTGTGATTGTGCAATTGTGTTGAATATATATGACACACTATGTTGCTATAGTTATCTCTGCTATTTTAATGTATATATGGCTATAGAGAATGGTGAATATTTGTGTACATATAATCTGTGTGCATTAATTGAGGTGCGGCTGAGTGCCGAGATTGCAAACTTCCTGGAGAAGTCAAGTTGCTACCTGATTGAATGGGTCTACAAGGTGTATGGTGAATGGAACTTACAGCAGTCTAACATATTTACTTGTCCATTTCTATACGTGGATTACATGCATTGCAATATACATATGCCGAGTGGTGCACAGAGTTTTAGTTATTCTTCTAAATGACAGTTCAAGAGAAAACACCCACTCAATCTGTAACTTGTGAAATATCAGCGTGGTATATGGTTGCCGTGGTTCAACTAGTATCTACTTTCTTTTGTTGTGTAAATCACAGGTAACTTGATGTTAGACATGGAAGGAATTTATGACCATCCCTGTATCCAACTGTTGTACATTGTACAAACTCGTGCTGGTTTATGGTAATGTCAACTTCAGGTAAAAGGCGTGTCCACCGGTTGACATATTCCCGTTACCAGTGTGGTGTAAATTTCTGCTGTACAACGTTATGTTGCTAACAACATAAACGTAAAAATGTTGCAAATGGTTATTAGCTTTCTTTCACCCATACATGTACCTGTACATTCTTATAATCACTTTGAATTTCTTCTTGAGATTGCAAGTTGTTTGACAATGAGAGCAATATAGTCACCTTTGATGCCAAAATAGTGTTCTGGTTTGTGCTAGTCTGCGATAACAGAGTATGTTGATGGTAACCAGGTGCCTCATAGGTGCACTAATTAAAATGCAATAATTGTTCATCATAAATGTGAACAAAAATGATCAAATTAAATTGTCACACAATGGTCGTCACATACTTCCAGTGGATTATTCTACATCTTGGCTGCAGAGACATTAATTGTATTTCATACAGGTAGACAACATGTCCCTACTTCCTGGGTTGGGTTACTTCTGTGGAAGTCCAGTCAGACTAGGACGCTGGTCACTGAGTTGTCCTGACTGGTGTCATGCCTCATCAAACAAGTTCTCATGATCACTCCAAAGGTAAAATAAATGTTGAGGAGATTAGTTAAAGGAGGCTTCTTGGGTAGTCTTAGTATGTTTCTTCAGAAACCTATAGAGATATATGGTGCAGAAATCAGGTCATTATCTGCAACTCTTAAAACACCTGGACTACATATTTACTGAATGGCTGTATGCCTTATGTTCAATGAAAGAAATGTAGCCGTACATGTTATCTGCCAAACAACAGTGTACCCATTTATGAGTATTATAGAAACATTAATCACTGTGCATATATTACTAACTAATTATTATACAATTAGTTGTCTTTATGCTTCTCGACTATTCAAATAATATAATATATAAAACATGTGAAAAGGGTTTAACAAACTCTACCTCCTGTCCTGGTTCCAATAAACCCAGGCAATACTGTGAGTATCAGTGTTTTAATGTGTGTTAATTACATGTTTAAGAATAATGACAAACATACAAGTACAATGTGTTTCATGTCTGTGTATTGACTTACAGAGAACTGCTGTCTTCGTCTTAACGGCACTTGTCTGTGAGTGGCTCACAGCTTTCACCTCAAATGTGTACTGGTCGCCAGGGAAGAGTCCAGTCACTGTTTGTTTCTTGTCGGTCAAGGAGACCACTTCAGACCACGCAGTCTGTTTTGTGTCATCACGATATCTCAGTTGATAATTATCCTGGGTACTGGCAGTGTTAGGTGACCAACTCACGTCAACTTTCGAGTCATCTTTAGCAACTGCTTCCAAAGCAGTCACAGCGAGTGGCTCTGTTTAAACATTTCAATATTGGATTACTACAATATCATCTGTATATATTTTAGAAGCAGAAAAATACTACATTACGATTACTTCTGTTAACGGGAAATTGTTCGTCCTGTTCCCAAAGGTGATGATTGTAAATGTTAAGTTTATTGGAACTTGTTTGTTTTATTGCTTTCAGTCTGATATTGACAGCTAAACTAGCAAAACACATTTTCGCATTTAATCGTTACTTTATTTTTTTTATCCATAAACCCCCATAACCAAGTGAGGGACGTATCACTCCTTCATGGCACATCAGCTACGTCAGCAACCCTGGTACATCAGTTGCCCACAGACATGTGAATATAGGCATTACTGTGATAGGCAAAATATAATAAACTAGCTGAATGACCAGATTTGCACTAATACAAATACATTATATATATATAAAGCCAATTATATGATCACACATTTCTAAAAACACCTTAGTGAGTAGCCCTAAAACCTCGTGCACACACTATTCAAAATCGACTTAATTACCTTCAGTTTTCACCGCCATGGAATTAAACCATTTAACCCTACTACTTAATGTTCCTGTAAGTTTTTTTGAGGATTTCTAATGTTTTCTTAATTATTATGTTATTACCAGAAAGCTGACTTTTCACCATTTAAAATTTTTTTGTAATAGAACTGACACAAGTACAAAGGAACTCACAGTTTACAATTGCACACAAACTGTGCCTGCGTGAAACAGGTACACTTTACAGTGTATGTTAACGTATTCTTAAAATAGCTAACCAGTTGTCACCCAGTACTGCGTGACTTAATTACACCAGGGATAATGTAGATGTGCCTGGTACTTACTAGTAGTGACATCCAGTTCTTTTGCTGTCTTACTGACTACACCATCTGAGGTGATAGCGAACACTTTGATGGTGTAGGTTCGTCCTGGAGCCAGACTAGGGATGGTCACACTCTTCACATCCACACTGTCGATTGGGATGGTTTTCATTTGAGTCTTGTCTTTCTCTGTGTACTCGACCTTCCACTTCTCACAGTAGGACTTGGTGCTGTCGTGCTCCCAACTGATACTCACAGTGTTGGTAGTTCTTCCTGTTACTGTCACACTTGTTGGAGGCAACGGGTCTGAACACAACAGTGTAGACACTTGATATTTAAATATACATTGCATACGAACATAGACTATAGTGATTAAGTATTACACACATAAATAGAACACATTTCATGGTGAATATGTTAGTGATCACATTAAGGATCATTTACATATAATTGTTGTCGTTTTGTTCTCGACACTGATCTCAGTTGTCATTGAATGTGTAAGTAACACAAATATTTACATCTAGATGTATTTACATCTATATAAGTTATCCATATACACATATAGTTATCCATATTCAATTGTTAATCACATCATATTTTTGTTGACTGACCTAGCATTTGATTTTAATCACGTGGTAGTGAACTAGTAGCGGTTATATAAAGGCACTGGTGTAACTTACACATAACTGCCGTAGTTGTCGTCTCGCCACTGATCTCACTCCCACTGACAGCCTTCACCTCGAATGTGTAAGTGTCGCCAGGGAAGAGTCTAGTCACTGTTTTCTCAGAGTCAGCTGATGGTATAACACTTGACCAGTCAGTTGCTTGATGTGCACCATGGTACTTCAGTTGGAATGGGTTCTGGTGAGTGCCTGTACCTGGTGTCCAGGTCACTGTGACGTCCGAACTGTCTGCGGCTACTGCTGTCAGATGAGTTACTGCAGATGGCTCTGTGGAAATAGACAGTGGCAATGTGTATTAGTTCATTCAATTGTATATCACATGGATACCACAGTAATATGTCAAGCAATCAGTCAAACAGGTAACTACAGTGTATTTTAAAAGATCAGTGACATAATAACTCAATGTTTGGTGTTACATGCAAGTTAATAACTGTTATGCCTGATCTATCCAAACTTAATGTGTACTGATAATGTGTATGGATGTTGTTTAAGTTATAAAAGAACTGCACTGAATTTGGGCATTGTGCACCTTCAAAATGTTAGCATCAGCAGCTGTAGATAACTGTGTTAGTTGCTGGTAGAAAGTTCACCAAATGTGTGATGTGAACAATAATGTTTCAGTCACAATTAACAGTGTCAACACTAGCTGAATGCATCTATGTTTATGCATGGACATTCCAAATGACAATTTAGCACATTTTATAATATATTTTAATGTAACTAATATAAGTTGTACCATACATCATATTCATAGGATACTTACTAACAGTGGCGTCTATGTCAATAGATGTCAGACTGATGACATCACCTTTGGTGACTCCAAACACACTGATGGTGTAGGTCTGTCCTGGTGTCAGTTTGTCAATTGTCATTTCTTTCTCATTTGCCCTGTCTGTGGTCAACTCCTTGGTGTCAGATGTGCCTTTCACTTTATACTTCACTTTCCACTTCTCACAGAATGACTTGGCGTTGTCGTAGGACCAGGTCACTGTCACACTGTCTGTTGTTGTTGACGCTGTCTGAACCTCCAGGTTTGTAGGAGGCAAAGGATCTGAGAAACAGCAAATTAATGCATCATAACACACCTATTAAAACATATTTGTAACTGCCATTATGCCAAATTAAGTAATTATACATAATGAATTAAGAGTTATCCACCCCAGATAAATCTAGTTTAAGTCTAAAAATCTACAAACCATCCTGGGAGCCCACTAAGATCACATGCACAATATCAGCCCAATACATGCAAACTGCTGGGGGTATTGGCCCACAGATAGACAGAGAAACACTGTTTAGTAACAACATATATATATATTTATATTGTATCTAAGATGCATACCAACGTTTCCAGTATAATACACCCCCATGTATGGTACACCGATGTTTACAACATTTTGACAAAATGTCTATATTAAATGTATAATATGCACCCCTACTCTTGGCATCTACCTCTCTTTTCACTGTATCAGATTGGTTTATGTATTGTTCAGCTTTGGTCACAGTCATTTCGTCAAAGTTCATTAAACCTGTGGTACTTCATGTTTGAAAAAAATTTGGTGAGCATTTATTAGTTTTTTTGGCGTTTGTGTTTGTCTGCTTGGTGACACTGCGTGTCATTCCAAGGCTCGATGATTTTATGTCACTTCAGGAGAACCAGAAGGCAGAAACAGTTAATGGAGGAGAACATACAGATACTCATTTAGGTGACTCACACAGAGCAATGGCCATACTCCCAACTACTAGTTAACTGATGGGGTTACCTGATGATCAATATCAGATGGCATGGGGGAGAAAAACATTGCTAACCACTGCCCAAAAAGTACTGCCAAAGAGCTGAGCTTGTCACTTACTTGTAGCCAGAGATCTGGATGTTTCTTTACTGCTAGCTTGGTCTGACAACACTTTTATCGTGATCTTATATGAATGTCCAGGCTTGAGGTTACCAAATGTGTGTTCTAATGTAGCGTCCCTGCAAAAAACACCAGTTACACAATTACACATTTGTTGCACTGTTGAGTATAACCTGTCATGGGTGATAAGGATAGGTGGTCTCTCCTATATGTGGTAATAAAAATAATCAGTTCATATGATTCCATTTTAAAGTGTTGCGGTACTTCAACATAGGTACATTATTATTACAAACAATCTGCTTAGGATTGTGGTCACCGAAGATGGGTGGTCATGCATTAAAGGTGTCAGCCAGGTCACATACTGCTGATTTGTTAAACGGTTGTAGACATCTGTGATTATTAAAATGTCAATTTCTGGTAATTTAACTAGTTATTAGCGTCAGTATTGATAACAACCAGGCTTGTTGATGCATGTCAATATAGCTGATGGGTCAAAACATCGTACATTTCAAAAGATATGTTCCAAAGTTAAGTTCATTTCTTACAACATAACCATATTTTGGAGTCATGAACAATATATTTCATATAGGGTCAATGCCTCTCGTGAAGTTCCAACATGCGGTCATGATTCTCTGGAAGATTCTAATGTACAAAAAATTATCTGTTTAAGTGCGGTTTCTGTGTTTTGTCATGCAACAACATGAAAATATGCAGCACTTTGTACATTATTTCTGAAGGACAGCAATCCACTGGAGTGTAGTGTATTTGAAGTATACACAAACGGCATGAAAACTGTATTTGAGCAGACGTCAAAGCTTTACAAATAACACTTTTTGAGTGGATTTATAACATTAAATATTCTGAAGTATGAACAGTAGAACCCCTCATGAATGTCCCCCCTGATTAATGATCACCTACTTTTTACGTCCGTTTTTCCACTGAATGACTGTCTACGCTGTATAAACGTCAATGACCACCAAGCGGTCTAGGTCCGTTATAGCTACTTCCCGTTATAGCTACTTCCCGTTATAGCTACAATGTTTTCCCGTTATAGCTACTCGTTAAGTTTGACAGGGAAACTAGTCCCCTTATAGCTACTTATTTAATTACACAATTCAGGAGGGGACAGCAAGACGGAGCATTAACTATTTCAGATTACTGTAAGATTCCTACATGAAATGTATTATTGAAAGACACATTTGAAAAGTTATAAGAATGATATATAAATGTAATTGTCAGTTATTTGAAATGGAAAATATACCATAAAAGACTTGTGCAATTTTTTTTCTTCAAAAACAATTGCATTCAATTGTCAGTTTCTGTGTAGGGGCATTCCATGTCAAATCAATCAAAAACGGTGACATTTACTTGACCATCTTCGATTGATATGAAATTTGGTGTGTCGGTTTAAGGTCTATGCATCCCACTAATTTTTAGGTCAATCTCAGTCAGCATCCAAGCATTGTTTCGCTTAAATTTGACACAGTAGCGCTTGAACTGGTCCAAATGTTTAGGTGTTAAAATAAAATAGTATGTATGTATATATATATATATATATATATATATATATATATATATATATATATATATACATATATATATATAGTTATATACTTATATACATAGACATTCCACATGTCCATGGTGATTTTTTAATCATCATCAAGCCATGTCTCCACAAAGTACTCGTTAAAAATAATCACTTGGCTTTGTTGAAATTCCTCAGTGGGACACACTTATATCAAAGCTGTCCACCCCTATTGGACTTCAGCTGGATGGAGATGAAATAGTTGAGAAATAGAAAAGTAGCTATAACGGGAAGTAGCTATAACGGGAAGACACCCACCAAGCAAATGCAACGAGTGACCATGGCAATTTGTATTTTACCCCTGACGAACGACCAACTGATAGTTGGCCAGCACATTTTTAACTTAAGCTCGCAACAAACTCTCATTAAACGTATGTTTTTATGCACGGATGCACAAAAAAAACACTCATTTGGACGATCTTTTACTTTCTGACCCACACTGGGTTACAAAATCACTTACATTATTGAAACAAATATAATTCACAAAATAAACTTGTGCAAAACTCGCCGGCAGGACAATTATCATCGGCAGACATTGACATCATCAGTGGCTATGCGTAGGTCTGTGATTACTGTAATATCCATATTATGTATGATTAAAGTTTAGGGTTTAGGCTAAGTTTCAGGTTAGCTAAGGATAAAACTGGAATTTCTTATGCTCATTTATGTTGCGACACATCGATAAAATACCGACATTATGACACATTAATCTAGAGCCTGCGTGTAACTGCTGCCGACGATGTCGATTTTAGCATGGTTTTGATTTGTTAATTTTATTCTTTATAGGAATTTAAATTATTTTATTTTCTAACCTAGCATGTATATATGTACTATAAGTTATGAGAGGGGAAGTATTTGATGCCATTTCATGCAGGAGTTTTATTCTTTACAAGAATTTAAATTATTTTATTTTCTAACCTAGCATGTATAATTATATGTACTATAAATTATGAGAGGGGAAGTATTTCATGCCATTTCATGCAGGAAACTCATAGTCAGGGGGCTTAATCTTCAAAAACACCATCATTGTTGAAATCGTTCTACAAACACCAATTTTGGACCAGGGGTAGATACGCCCATAACACGTCAATTTCTCGAGGGAGCCAAGCTTGGCTCCAGCTGTAGCAGCCATATTGGACAAATCCAAGATGGCCGCCTTCCAGAGTAGGCCGCTGTCATAACTTGAGAACCAAAAGTAGAACAACCATGAATGACACCATTTTGGTTTTTTTTTAGTATGGGGAGTCCATTTCTGGTGTTATTTTGATGTTTTGAAGTGAATTACATGTGATAATGTCGCATTTAAGGATATTTTTGTAACAAAAATGTATGTAAATGTCATCCATACGATCACTGATAATACATACAAGGTCATGTTTTATGAAATCCAAACTTATTCATGACCAATGTATTGCATTAATAAACAACACGTAAAAAACTGATTCCTTATTATGTATATTAGGTTGAATGGTGTTTCTTAATCGCAGCAATACTACATAGTCAATATATGACTGTTACAGTTGTTCTTTGCTTTTCAGGTAACGACACACCTGGAGAAAGTTTCTAGAGAAAGCAACGACAATCCAGCAGACAAAGGTGTGATTTTTTATAGTATACTGACACTACGAACATGTCTTCCACAGACACTAGTGATATAGATTGGACACTCTGCTATCCTTGCTATTAGCAGAAAAACGAGGCATTAGTGAATGCAACACAACAGAGATGTTCAACGCTTGAAATAAATCTGAAAGAATTCATACAGCTCAATGCTCTGCCTTCCAGTATCAAGCTTAGTCGGCTAGATGATGGCTCGGGAATTGCAGTAAACCTTCTCTCACATTGTCTCTGCTTCTCCAAGCTGTCACGCACACATTTGACCTTATAACTGTTACAAGAATTTCTACAAAACTTACGATACGCAGCACCATGTGAGTGAAGGGTTGCTGCAATTCCCGAGCCATCATCTAGCCGACTAAACTTGATACTGGAAGGCAGAGGATTGTGCTGTATGAATTCTTTCAGATTTATTTCAAGCATTGAACATCTCTGTTGTGTTGCATTCACTAATGCCTCGTTTTTCTGCTAATAGCAAGGATAGCAGAGTGTCCAATCTATATCACTAGTGTCTGTGGAAGACATGTTCGTAGTGTCAGTATACTATAAAAAATCACACCTTTGTCTGCTGGATTGTCATTGCTTTCTCTAGAAACTTTCTCCAGGTGTGTCGTTACCTGAAAAGCAAAGAACAACTGTAACAGTCATATATTGACTATGTAGTATTGCTGCGATTAAGAAACACCATTCAACCTAATATACATAATAAGGAATCAGTTTTTTACGTGTTGTTTATTAATGCAATACATTGGTCATGAATAAGTTTGGATATCATAAAACATGACCTTGTATGTGTTATCAGTGATCGTATGGATGACATTTACATACATTTTTGTTACAAAAATGTCCTTAAATGCGACATTATCACATGTAATTCACTTCAAAACATCAAAATAACACCAGAAATGTACTCCCCATACTCAAAAACCCCAAAAAGTGGTGTCATTCATGGTTGTACTACTTTTGGTTCTCAAGTTATGACAGCGGTCTACTCTGGAAGGCGGCCATCTTGGATTTGTCCAATATGGCCGCCACAGCGGAAATCCAGCTTGGCTCCCGCAAGAAATTGGAGTGTTACGGTCATATCTACACCTAGTCCAAAATTGGTGCTGTAGAACGATTTGAACAATTATATGATTAAGCCCGCTGACTATTACAAGTTGATCCGCAAACAGTGTTACATAATCATGACTTCCTTTTGAGCATTTTGAAAATGGCTGTATTTATGTGCTTGAAGATTCAGTATGGAGGACGAACCTTTGTTTTCATAAATACATTATTAATAGATATCAATTTGTTCACACAAATAGTCGCATAAATAAAGTATGCTATTGAAAACAATTAACATACGTACTTGTTAACATGGATGGGGAGAGTTAAACTGTTATCATCCGGTTCAATCCATAAGTGATAATGCGTCAAACCAGTCTGAGTAGGCTGCTGCCATGACACTTTCAAAGACGTGGGTGAGCGCTCTGCCAGTGACACTTCAGCAACAGTTGATGGTTCTGTTATAAAGCAAATGCAAAATATGAGAACACAGTTAAACACACGCATATACATGCTGTGTTAGTGGTAATGTGATGAATACAATACAATACATATAACATTTACAAAAAATTTAAGTTATGTCTAAAACACGTCCAGGATGTCTGAGCCTTCTTCTCGTGTGATGTAGAGGTACTGCAAGGATATAACGTATCTCCTGTGTTATTTACCTGAATGATTTTGAACAGTCTGTTAATTATAATTTAAGGGACTAGCTGGTGAAATCTGCAAAACAAGGTAGAAGTTTTAATGATAATATATGTTCCACTTTACACTGATGATATTACTATTACTGTCATGTCAGAAATTCCTGCAGATATGCAGTTTGCTAACACTGTGTACAGCACGCACAAACATAGACATATCAATTATTATAATATAATATAAATGATCATTTGATACGACTCACAGTACATAGTGTGTGTGTGTGTGTGTGTGTGTGTGTGTGCGTGCGTGCGTGCGTGCGTGCGTGTGTATGTGTGTGTTTGTGCGTGCGTGTGTTTGTGTGTGCATGTGTGTGTTTGTGCGTGCGTGTGTTTGCGTGTGTGTGTGCATGCATGTGTGTGTTTGTGCATGTGTGTTTGTGTATGCGTGCGTATGTGTGTGTGTGTTTGTATGTGCATGCATGTGTGTTTGTGTGTGCGTGCATGTCTGTGTTTGTGTGTACATGCGTGTTTGTGTGTGCATGTTTGTGTGTGCATGCGTGCGTTTGTTTGTGTGTGCGTGTGTGTGTGTGTGTGTGCGTGTGGGCGTGCGTGTCTGTGTGTGTTTGTGTGTGTGTGCGTGTCTGTGTGTGCGTGTTTGTGTGTATGCGTGCGTGTGTGTGCTTGTGTGTTTGTGTGTGCATGTGTGTGTTTGTGTGTACGTTCGTGTGTGTGTTTGGGTGTGCGTGCATGTGTGTTTGTTTGTGCGTGTGTTTGCGTGCGTGTGTTTGTGTGTGCGCATGCGTGCATGTGTTTGTGCGTGCGCATGCGTGCATGTGTTTGTGCATTTGTGTGTGCATGTTTGTGTGCGTGTTTGTGTGTGCATGCGTGTGTTTGTGTGTGCGTGTGTGTGCATGCGTGTGTCTGTTTGTGTGTGCGTGTGTTTGTGCGTGGGTGTGTTTGTGTGTGCGTGTGTTTGTGTGTGCGTGTGTTTGTGCGTGGGTGTGTTTGTGTGTGCGTGTGCGTGTGCATGCGTGTATGTTTGTGTGTGCGTGTGTGTGCGTGCGTTTGTGTGTGCATGCGTGTGTGTTTGTGTGTGCGTGCATGTGCGTGCGTGTGTTTGTGTGTGCGTGTGTGTGTTTGTGTGTGCGTGCATGTGTTTGTGCATGCATTTGTGTGCGTGCGTGTTTGTGCGTGCATGTGCGTTTGTGTGTGCGTGCATGTGTGTTTGTGTGTGCATGTTTGTGTGTGCGTGCGTGTTTGTGTGTGCATGTGTGTGTGTGTTTGTGTGTGCATACGTGTTTGTGTGTGCGTGCGGGTGTTTTTGTGTGTGCGTGCGTGTGTGTTTGTGTGTGTTTGTGTGTGTGTGTGTGTACATGCGTGTGTTTGTGTGCACATGTGTGTGTTTGTGGGTGTGTGCGTGTGTGTGTGTGTGTGTGTGTATGTGTGTGTATCACCTGTGGTAATGTCTATGGATGAACCACTGCTTTTGTCGTTTCCTCTTAGTGTAAACACAGTCACTGTGTATTTTGTTCCAGCACTCAGACCCCGAATCTCCTTTTGGAGCAAAGTGCCAGCATCCACAGTTCCTGGTGTCTGTCCTAGCTTTGTATACATGATTTGAAAGGATGAGTATGACCCATCTGGCTTTGTCCATTTCAGATTGACATAAGACTGTCCAATAGCCTCAACAGATACCTCTGTCACGTTGATTGGCACTGCAAACACAATAAACACAAGGTTGAGGTGCAGTATGTATAAACATATATATTCTGTAATGCATCAGGGAAAATAGTAAATCCTGTCAGTAGCTTTTAATGACCAGGAATGGTCACATTTCGTCAAAGACAACTATTTGTGGGCCTCAGCTAGTGGTCAACTAAGGCACATTGTCTTATAATATAGCATACTGTATGGGAAATACAGTTGTCACTAAGGTCAGTTCTCAATATTATAAAGACTTCGTCCATAAGCCAGACATGATTCGATTATCAAAATAGGTACACATTATCTATATTGCTTAATTTGGACTTCATTGTTAAGTGGGATGACATAACATCTGCAGTAACACTGCCTTGTCAGCATTAGCACAACATTTCCTGAGCAGAAGCCTGCTAAATTTGTGGCCTCATTCGCCTTTTCTTCTGTATGTAAAGCTGCACATTTGTTTCTTTTGCAGAGTTGCAGAACTGAAATATCCTAAAAGAGGCACACTACCTAATAGAGGCCCACACCCCTTTTTTGATGTGAAACTGTCCATGACAATGTCATTTTAGCAGTGATGGTATCTGGTATAATTATCTTTGAACACGGACATTGTCTCAAGATCAATCAATAGTGTTCTTTTTAAACTAACACATGTGACATTTGTACCTTACAACAAAGTGCAATTTCACCTAAAGAAGAAGTCCATATAAGTTAAATATTCTGTTGAACATGAACATGAACAAGTTAAAAGTTCACCAACTACACTGAAACTGTGTAAGTAAAGTTCATTAAGGTTCATCTCCACACTCTACACTGTAATATCCAGGTATGACGATTATTGCCATTCTGCATTTTAAATGTAACAGAATACCACAGGTAGATGCTATACTTATTAGCTAAGATGATGCCCAGACTATTTGAAAGATGGCAGCCTGCAATTTGAAAATAATAACGGTGAGTAGGGCAACTGAATGGTTACTCCTAAGGTTTTCATAAGTAAAAATATGGTAAATGTAAATGCCTGCCACAAAGATTGCTTTTATTTGTTGTTTTATGGTATTATCAGAGAAAGGTCGTCATGTGCACAGTTCAAACAAATTGTGGATTTGTTTACATTAAATTAAACGCTAACTGTTTGTGTAAAGTTTCTTAGCAACAACAGTGGAAACAACATATGGTGCCGCTTACGTATTTCATTGCATCACTCAAGACAAACAATTACAACAAATCAATAACACAAAAAATTTGAGTAATTGTCATATAAATTCATATTCAGGCATCTGTGTTTCAATTAATAAGCGTCACGTTCATAAATCTGAAAGTTGACATTTTGAATAACTGTGCCTGTTATTGACTCATGGTTCTGTACAGTTCTTGTCAGAACCACAAACATTGATAATACAAACGAATAATAAAACCCCATAAGTTTTGTTTTCTTTTATTTTGACCTATATTTATTACTTTTGGATAAATGGGACAGCCCGGCTGGATCTCTCTGGGACTAGCTGTCACACAGAGAGGACTGGCTGCGAGGCCCGGATATGTTCGTGTGACCAGAAATGCAATGGTCCTGGGCCAGTCACTGGTCATGATCACATGAATGGTCACATGACCAAACAATCCTGGGGCGTGCATCCCTCTGGGTGTGAAGCCCTCCCTGAGAGATACCTGCTGATCTATCAGTATTACAGGTGATGCATAGTGTTGGTGAGTGGGTTGTGTGTGTCACTGTTGATCGCTGATACAAAAAGGCCTACTGCTGGCTGGAGTTCACTTGGCGCTGCATAAAAATCGCTTTATTGCTTTTTTGACCAACTATGCCAGAAAAATCATACATTGTTTATAAAATAATAAATGTATTTAGTAAAGTCCACAATTAGTACACAAACATGTCACATAAACTTACTTGTGTAGAAGGATTCTGTGATAGGTTCACTTTCCTGATCTCCACTTCTAGTAACCACAGTAACACTGTACATTGTTCCAGATTCTAATTTGTCGAATGTCCATGTCATTTTGTCAACATTGTGCTTCGCCCCATTCTGTCGTTTGACAATGAATCCCGACTTTACACCGTCACCAGCTGCCCAAGTGACAGTCAGAGAATTCACAGTCCTCAAGCTTACAACCAGGCTGTTAGCTTTGTTTGGTGCTGGAAATTATAAACATATGAAATGAATATGTTTGCAGGTGATGTTTAATTTTGTATCAGTTCATCTTTGAGGTTTTTTAGTCACCAACAGTAACACCTATAAGGATATCTAAAAGTTGTGTTAACAAATGCTGGATATAACGATCCAAGTAACGGGATGCTAGCAGTTAACGACGTGCGTCCCGAGTTGCGTAACAGCGCCATCTGGATTATTAGTTATGTAGCTTCCCCATTACATGGAAAAAACAAGTTTATTTTGTCTTTTTACTATTAATGGTTCAAAAGTTATAAATATCCCTGCCTTTAACATTCAGGCATGACAAAATCCAAAATGGTCAACAAACGAAACTTCAGACATTATTTCAATATGGAAACATTCGAATATGCTAACTACATGCCACCATTAGTGCACAAAAGTAAGTTTCATTTATAAATCCACTGGGTGCATGGGGACGACACCTTCTGACTGTATTATACCATGATATTGCTATGTATGCGGTCTGGTGCAACCAACAACACACTATCAAATGTCAATGTTTTATGATAAAATAATAATAATTATTATTTTTACTATGCGATAGAGTTAAGAAATGGTCACAAAACGTGTGCTATTTTAAAATGTGCAATTATGTACTCTGTATTAATTAAAGTAGCTGCTTTAAAAAATGTTTGCACAAGTGTTTTATGGTATATTTTCCATTTCAAATAACTGATAGTTACATTTATATATTATTCTTATGATTTTTTAAATGTGTCCTTCATTTATACATTTCATGTAGAAATCTTACAGTAATTTAATCAGTAATCCTGAATTGTGTAATTAAATAAGTAGCTATAACAGGACTAGTTTGCTTGCCAAACTTAACAAGTAGCTATAGCAGGAAAAATGTAGCTGTAATGGGAAGTAGCTATAGTAGGAAGTAGCTATAATGGATCTAGACCTTTCCAGGCAGGTCACCTGGCCTTCATTGGACAACAGTGGGCAGTTTCACCAATATCCAATTATCAACTAGCAATGAATGGTTCATGGCATGGCCATTTAGCCTCCAGAGTTGGAGTCAAGCCAGACAAATAATAATATGAGGATTCTTTTCCACCCTGTTCAGGCAAACATAGGCAAAATGTGGATAAATGTGGACAAACTGTTGTTTCTTCCCTATAATCACCTAATTAGTATTTTCTCTGGAGATGACCAGAAACACTGCCATATTGGGTGAATGCAGCAGATTATATCAATAAAGTACACATGAAATTTCACTCTATAGTTATTAAACATATTTATTTTCTATCTTTGTCAATTGTCACTAACAGGTTACAATAGACATACACCAAAGTTATATTATTTTAAAGATAATTAAACAATTATCAAAAGAAACACAACTTGCATACAAAATCAGTAGATTAAATGAAGATACAACTTAAAACATGCATGCAGCAACTGTCCAGTTCAACAGGGATCTACTGATTTATTGATACAACCCCTACCGACTACCACTGCTTGAGGAGATAACAATTAGACAGTGTAGGGATGGACAGGAGGCTTAGAACTTAGCACAACTACTCCCAGAAATATTTGTTTTCATATTTCAAACACCAGATATTCATAAAACATTTTGTTTGAGAAATTAGCAACAAAGTTATATATATATATATATATATATATATATATATATATATATATATATATATATATATATAAAAACAGTGTATATAATATATATATATATACAGTGTATATATATATATATATATATATATATATATATATATATATACATATACACAGTGTATATATATACATATAATTATATATGCTTGGTACATAAATGTTATTAACAGTCTGCTAACATGTCAGATGCAGAGCATTGAGAGCATTACCATAAGTGCACTGGAGAGTCGGCCAAAAAATTGATGAAAAACCCTCAAACAAGACTAAAATCTATATATTTTTGAATTAACATGTGTATTTATAAGTAACATACTTACCTGGCACCGTCGCTTCACTAGGTGCAATAGACTTGGCCACACCCAAGTTGCTCGCCATAATTAATAAAATGAAAAAATGACCTATCCTCACAGTTCCCACCACTCCATCCATTCACTGAGTCTCTTCTCTTCGCACTTGGCAAAAAGGCTCATACTGTGATAGGTAATCTCCCTATAGCGGGGAAGGAGGGAGGGTGATATGGTGAAACGACGGGGCCAGGTAAGTATGTTACTTATAAATACATATTTTTATTCTAAAAATATAGAATTTGTTGCTTAACATAGACTTAGCCTGGCTCTGTCACTTCACAAGGTGCAGAATCTAGGTGAATGGATGGTGGGATATAGACAATGTTACCTCTAATGATCTCTAATGTTGGGTGGAGAATTGATTCTGCAGCCACTACCGGTCCTAGTTGAATGAGATCGGCAGAATAGAGAGACAGGTCCTTGAGATAAAAGTCGGTGAAGGTGTTATGACAGCACCAAGTATCAGCTAGCAAAATCTTTTTCATGGAGGTCTGTCTGTGGAATGCGAGTGATGTAGCCATGGATCGTATCTGGTGCGCATTAACCTTGTGGGACTCAAGGAGAGGTGTAGGGGAATTTGTGTAGCACTCCAGAATCGTTTTACGGATCCACCCGGAGATTGTGGATGGTACAATGACTCGTTTATGCCCTGGTTTGAACAACACAAAGAGGAGGCGCATGTGCTCCCTCCAAGGCATGGACCTTTCTAGGTAGAATCTTAATGCCCATATTGGGAACAGGAGTCGGTCTTCAGCCATGCCATTGCTCAAATGATGGTTAAGTGTTGGAATTGTGGATGAAAACGCGCATTTCGGGCCCTCGCCCAATACTTGCGTCTTTGATATGAATGACAGGTCTCTAGTAGTCGGGCATGTTCAAAGGCATGGATTCCCCCCCGACGTTTGCCGGAAAGGTATATGCTGGGATGAGATGTTATGACTTAAAGTCGAACACTTTAGACACATACTTAATCAATCCACTGTGAACAAGTGTTGTACTTGTCTGTAATACCGTGACAAGAGACACTTGCTCGGATGATTATCGCCGCCACGCATGAGTCTAATGCAGACTGTGGCGTGGTCTGAAAACAGCCCATTGTATTGCAGAGGTGAACAGAAAAACAGTAAACCGTAACTTCGTTTAAACAAATTATGATATCAGCTCACAAAACTGATAAATACGGAGCTACGCGAAGGCAAGACTTAAACGATGGCGGCGCCAAGTAAGAAGAGAAGAGACTCAGTGATTGGATGGAGTGGTGGGAGCTGTGGGGATACGTAATTTTTTCAGTTTATTAATTAGGGCGAGTAACTTGGGCGCGGCCAAGTCTATTGCACCTTGTGAAGCGATAGAGCCAGGCTAAGTCTATGTCAGGCAATAAATACAATGCAAAATGCAATTTAGCCATGAGTAATCCTTCCATCCATTCAGTTCGCAAAAGTATTCCTTTTACATTTGACTAAATGAACTAATTCCATGTCATTAATCTGCATAATATGATACTATTCTCGTACATATGTAAAATATAAAACAAAAGCTGAGCATACTATAAAATAATGATGTGAAGATGTCACAAAATAAACAAACACTTACTTGTTCGAAACTCTCCACTGAGACTTTCACTTCTCTGGTTTCCACTCTCGGTAACCACGACAACAGTGTAATTTTCACCAGCTTTCAAACTTTCAAATGTGTATGTTCCTTTGCTACCTCCAGCTACTGTTTGCTCTGTGCCACCCTGTAACTTCACCTTGAACTCTGACTTCTCCCCTGCACCAGCATTCCACGTGACAGTCAGTGAACTCACAGTCCTCTCACTCACTGCCAGGTCTGTTGGTTTGTTTGGTACTGAAAAGTGTAAATGTTTCTATTGTCACCCGTATCTCAACAGAAGTTTTAACAAGATTTAACAAGATTACCACCTAGAGAATCAACTCTAGATGACAGATGGACAAGGAAGCCCTTTGACTTATCGAGAGTCCAAGCTATTTACCTAAATGTACCCCGCCCTTCTTAGGTATATGTCGATTTGATTTTTAGACATATTTAACAAGATTTAACAAGATTTAACAAGATTGCCACCTAGAGATTCAACTCTATATATATATATATATATATATATATATATATATATATTTATATATTATACATATATAAGTTTCCAGTATAATACACCCCCATGTATAGTACACCGATGTTTACAACATTTTGACAGAATGTCTATATTAAATGTATAATATAACAAGATTTAACAAGATTGCCACCTAGAGATTCAACTCTAGATGGCAGGTGGACTAGGAAGCCATTTGGCTTATCGAGAGTCCAACCTATCTATCTAAGTATACCCCGCCCTTCTTAGGTATATGTCGATTTTATTTTTAAATATATTAACACTACTAGCACCTACACAATCAGCTGATAATCTGTTCCATTCGTTTACTGTTCTTTGTGAAAATGAAAATTTTCTAATATCTAGTCTACACTGCTTCTTTGCTAATATAACTCCATGTCCTCTAGTCCTTCTCTCTTCCTTGACTGTGAAAAAAATATTTCTGTCAATATTTTCATATCCATTCAATATTTTAAACACCTCAATCTGATCTCCTCTCAATCTTCGGGTTTTTCTAGTGTTGTTAAACCACATTCTTTTAGACGCATTTCATAACTAATATTCCTGATTTTTTGGTATCATTTTGGTTGCTCTCCTTGTCTCTTTCAGCCCCTTCTTGCGGGCCCCCAATGCTTGTATGCAATATTCTAAGTGAGCCTAATATTGTTTTATACAGCGGTATTATTAGTTCTTTTTCTTTGTACACTATATTTCGCCTATTTAATCCAAAAATTTTGGGTTTTCCCCTTTCCTGCTGCAATTCCACACTGCTCTGATACCTTCATGTCAGCACTAATAGTTAACCCTAAGTCCTTTTCCTTTAAGGTAGATTTAGTACAGTATCACCCATTGTATATTGTGCATTTTCATTCCCATGTCCTGTGTGAAGGCACTTACACTTTCCAAAATTAAACAGCATTTGCCACTTCTCAGACCATTCTATCAACTTATTAAGATCATCTTGTAAATGCTGTCTATCTGCATCACTTTTAATTTTCCTAAACACTTTTGTGTCGTCCGAAACTTCAACACCTTGCTTGTTATGTCATCATCCAAATCATTGATATATTTAAGAATAAAATAGGTCCCAGTACTGATCCCTGCGGTACTCCACTCAAAACCGCTTCCAGTTTGAAACCCCCATCAACTACTACTCTTTGTCTTCTATCAATAAGCCATTTTTCTATCCAGTTGATCATTCCATTTCCTATGCCATAGGCCTTTAGTTTAAGTAGTAGTCTTTGGTGTGGCATTTGTCAAAGGTTTTTTTAAATCTAAGTAGATTATATCTACTGGTGATCCCTCATCAAGCCATTTTGAAAACATAACATATTTGTTAAGCATGACCTCGCTTTAAAAAACCCATGTTGAGATGGGTTTATCAATTTATTTTTAACAAGAAAATCAACCAGGTGATCTTTAATTAGTCTTTCTAATAGTTTGCAAATCACCGATGTTAAACTCACTGGTCTATAGTTCTCTGACTTGTTTCTTGAACCTTTTTTAAATAATGGTATAATGTTTGCTTCTTTCCATTCTAACGGAACTATTCCCTCCTCTAATGACAAATTGAACACTGTTGCAAGCGGTATGCTGATTTGTTCTACAATTTCCAATAGTAATTTGGGAGGAATCCCATCCACTCCAGGTGATTTATTATCCTTCATATCTTTATTTTCATAGCTACCATTGTTGGGGGTTACAATTAGTTGTCCTAAATAGTCAAACTCTCCTTCGAACTTATTCTCAAGTACTTGTAATATACTAATATCTTCCCTGGTAAACACCGAACTAAAGTACTCATTTAGGTTTTCTGCCATTAAGAATCCCTCTGTTATTATGTTTCCATCACTACCTTCTAGAGGACCGACCTTATCCTGAACTTTCTGTTTATTCGAACATATGCATAAAAACTCTTGCTGTCATGTTTTATATTAAAAGCAATTTTTTGTTCGTAGCTTCTCTTTGAATTTCTAATTTCAGCTGTAGCTTGATTAAGTGCTCCTTTATAAATGCTATAGTCTTCTTCACTTCCGGTATGTCTATATGTCTTCCACATCATTTGCTTGTACTTGATTTTTCTAATGGCTTCCTTCGATAAGTGTTTCTTCTTTGACCGTTTCCCCTGTTTTTTCAAGGGGACAAATTTGTCAACGACGCAGTAAATTTCACTCTTTAAAATATTCCAGCATTCTGTTGCTGTCTTATTCTTCAGTGTGTTATTCCAGTCTATCTTTGCTAAATATTCCCTCATGTCCTTATATCTTCCTTTGTGAAAATTTTTCCTGTACCTTATTTTTCTATTCCGTTCTCCCTTTACTTTGATGATAAAATGTATCTGGTTGTGATCACTACACCCCAGTGGCTCACATATCTTGACATTATCAACAAATTCCTTCTGTGAGCTCAATACTATGTATAACACGTTCTCGCCCCTGGTTGCTTCTAACACATGTTGAGAAAGGAAACTATCTTGTACTAAATTTAAAAACTCTTGATCCTCTCCCGGTACTCTGTAGAGATGTCCACTGTATATGCCCATGGTTAAAATCCCCCATAATAATACAGTCCCGTTTACTCACTTCTTTGATAGCGTTATGTTTTTTTTCATTCTCTTCCATGCTTATGTTTGGACTCCGATACACTAACCCAACAGTTAATGTTGACTTTCCTGTAACTATGTTACACCAGACAGCTTCTTCACATTCTGCTTCTTTTTCTAATTTTATTTCATAAGCTTGGATGGATTCTTTAATATATAAAATAACTCCGCCTCCCCTTCTTCCTAATCTATCTTTCCTAAACATTACATACCCTGTCATTCCTAATTCGGCATCTGATATATCGGGTATGGCCCAAGATTCAGTTATACCTATTATGTGAGGGTCAATATCTTCTACCATAATGTTTAGTTCATTTCTTTTGTTTACTATGCTCCTTGCATTTAAACAAACACATTTATAACCAAATTCCGTAGGGCTTTCCAGGCTGTTCTTTGCTGATGTCTTTTTGCTATCTTATTCTATGCCTCTAGTATTTGGTTTCGCTGTGTATCCCCCCTGCGAAACTAGTTTAAAAAGTTGCAACCTGTTCCATTATTCATCGATCGAAGAAGGTTCTCGGAGAACACTGCTGCGCCCTTTCCGCTTAGATGGAGGCCATCTCTCATAAACATGTCTTCTTTACCAACAAAATATCCCCACAAATCTACAAATCCAACTCCTTCTTCTTCACACATCTGCTCTAATAGTCCGTTAATTGCCATCCTCTTGCAATTTCTAAATGTTGTTCCCCTTCCCCTCATCACTGGCAAGATTCCTGAGAGTATGATCTGTTCAACTCTCGTCTTCTTCAGTGTCTCTACCAACTCTCTGTATCTCTTTACTATCCTGGTTGTTCCATCCCTGTCTGCATTGTTCGTCCCTACATGTACTAATATAGACCCCCCTTTGGGCCCTGCCCCAATACGTTCTCTACCCGTTCAGTCACATGCTCTATCCTAGCCCCCCCGGGAAAACAAACAACGTCTTCTCCTTTGCTTAATGTCCTGTCTGTTTTGCAAATGAGTCTCCATAAATACCCTTTCTGTTCTCAATGCCCCTCGATCACTGCTTCAGAGTAGCCCTCGTTTTGCATCTCCCTGGTTGCTGACTTTTCCCCCTGCCGCTTTCTCTGTTGTTCCTTTCTTTCCGGTCTCTTTTCTTCCTGTCATCGTCCTTGTTATTGACTTCCGTTTGGTCACATCACCTCTCACTTCCTTTCTTCCATTCGTTTTACCTCCTGTCGCATCTACTTCTCTCATCTCCTGTCCCCTTGTCCCTCCCTCCTTCTCTACTGTCACTTTCTCCCTGTCACCTTCCTGCATGTCATGTTTCCTGTTGTTCTTTTCTCCATTTGTTGTCCTTGCAATCACCCTCCCTCCACTCTGCATCCCCTTCAAATATCCGTTAGCCTAGCTAACTCTGCTGTCAGACAGTCCACTTTCCAACACCCTAAACATTGGAACGTAAACCCTTCCTCCGTTGTCTCTGACCAAGTTTTCCGCACCCCGATACAGCAAAATCCACCAAGCTGTGGCAGTGGTTACACACCAAGTGCCTCCTTGCCTTCACTTGCCGCTTGCCAGGTGCCATATTACGATTTGTCAAAATCAAATCTTAGTTAAACCAACTTAGTCTTTAGAAAGACTGTTTGTTTATTGTGTACAGCAACTGCAGCACACTTTATGTTATAAACAACTTACTACCTATGCTACCATGAACAATAAGTTTAGTCTGTACTGGTACCGTTCCCTAGCGGAAACGTTGGACACTACCTATATAAAAAAACAAGGGTTTCCTACTAAAACGCTTGTTTATTTTTAAAACAATGATACCTATTCACAGTTTTATCTTACATATGTAGTTGTTACTCTTATTGCTTTATCTCTTATATAGTATATCAAATAAAGAGATTTGCTCAATCTTGTTTACAATTTGTCAAAGCCTAGATTACCCTTTTATCACCCACTATAGTAATCTGTTCAAAAATACTGTTAACTAACAAACTTTAACAAAAACTACTACTCAATATATGTCCAGTACCACTTTATGAATAACCTTAACACAAGAATAATACTTATCAATCAATATTTCCGCTTGTTTTTCAAATTTTATACACCACCAATTTCAAACCTCTACATCCACCAATTTTCCCGCCAAGATTCAATTAATATTAACACTTCTAACTATCACCTACACAATCAGCTCATAATATGTTCCAATCATTACTGTTCTTTGTGAAAATGAAAATTTTCTAATATCTAGTCTACACTGCTTCTTTGCTAATGTAACTCGATGTCCTCTAGTCCTTCTCCCTTCCTTAAGCGAAAAAATATTTCTGTCAACATTTTCACACCCATTCAATATTTTAAACACTTCTATCTGATCTCCTCTTAAGTCTCCTGGTTTCTTGTATTGTTAAACCACATTCTTTTAGACGCATTTCATAATTAGTAATTTTTAATTGCTGAATTTTGGTATCATTTTGGTTGCTCTCATTTGTACTCTTTCTAGCATATCAATATTCTTCTTGCGATATGGCCTCCATGCTTATATACAATATTGTAAGTGAGGCCTAATTATTGTTTTGTACAGCAGTATTATTAGTTCTTTTTCCTTGTACACTATATTTCGCCTAATTAATATAAGAATTTGGTTTCTCTTCATTGCTGCAATCACAAACTGCTATGATATCTTCATATCAGCACTAATAGTTAACCCTAAGTCCTTTTCCTTTATGATAGTATTTAGTACAGTACCACCCATTGCATAGTGTGCGTCTTCATTCCCATGTCCTGAGTGGAGGCACTTACACTTTCCAAAATTAAACAGCATTTGCCACTTCTCAGACCATTCGGTCAACTTATTCAGATCATCTTGTAATTGCTGTCTATCTGCATCACTTAAACATTTTCTAAACACATTTGTATCATACGCAAACTTCAACACCTGAAACCTCCCCATCAACTACTACTCTTGTCAATAAGTCATTTTTCTATCCAGTTAATCATACCATTTCCTATGCCATGGGCCTTTAGTTTAAGTAGTAATCTTTGATGTGGTACTTTGTCAAAATCTGTTTTTAAATCTAACTACATTATGTCTACTAGTGATTCCTCATCTAGCCACTTTGAGACATTTTCAAAAAAAAAAACATATTTGTTAAGCATGACCTTGCTTTTAGAAACCCATGTTGAGATGGGTTTATCAAGTTATTTTTAACAAGAAAATCAACCAAGTGATCTTTAATTAATCATTCTAATAGTTTGCAAATCTCTAACGTTAAACTTACTGGTCTATAGTTATATGACTTGTTTCTCGAACCTTTTTTAAATAATGGTATGATGTTTGATTCTTTTCATTCTAATGGAACTACTCTCTCCTCTAATGACAAACTGAACACTGTTGCAATTTTTTAAAATAATTTCCAATAGTAATTTGGGAGAAATCCCATCCACTCCAGGTGATTTATTATACTTCATATCCCAGGTTATCTTAGCTACAATTTTTGGGGTTACTATTAGTTGTCCTTAATAATCTGACTTTCTAGCTCCCTTCGAACTTAGTCTCTGTGACTGGTAATGCACTAATATCTTCCCTGGTAAACACCAAACCAAACTAAAATATTCATTTAGGTTTTCTGCCATTAAGAATCCCTGATATTATGTTTTCATCACTACCTCTAGAGGACCAACTTTATCCTGAACTTTCTGTTTACTTCGAACATATGCA
This sequence comes from Ridgeia piscesae, assembly GCA_025642075.2. Taxonomy (NCBI): domain Eukaryota; kingdom Metazoa; phylum Annelida; class Polychaeta; order Sabellida; family Siboglinidae; genus Ridgeia; species Ridgeia piscesae. Next base: position 49,792 of record JAODUO010001484.1, read on the forward strand.
TAACAATTCTTGCTGTCATGTATTATATTAAAAGCAATTTTTTTCATATCTTCTCTTTGAATTTCTAATTTCAGCTGTAGCTTGGTTAAGTGCTTCTTTATAAATGGCATAGTCTTCTTCACTTCCAGTATGTATATATGTCTTCCACATCATTTGTTTGTACTTGATTTTTCTAATGGCTTCTTTCAATAACGGTTTCTCTTTTTGACCATTTCCCCTGGGTTTTTTTCAAGGGGAAAAATTATTGACGATGCAGTAAATTTTACTCTTTAAGATATTCCAGCATTCTGTTGCTGTCTTATTCTTCAGTGTGTTATTCCAGTCTATCTTTGCTAAATAACTGGAACACATCGCCACTCTAATTCACTCAGACTAGAACATGATTGGTAAAGAAGGCAATATTTAGGGAACTTAATGTGAATCATGTCAGGATTGGGTTCAAATAATTTTTTTTAAATTTGAATTTGTATTTGAATACAGAAATTTGATGTACATGTATTTGTATTTGAATTGTAAATCATAAAAGGGCTTGTATTTGTATTTGATAGTTGGTCTGTATTTGAAAAGTATTTGCAAATGCAACCAAATACACATAAACGAATTACCAACAAAAGACAAAGCATTGCCCCTTAAAGTCTGATTGGCTCGACAGTCAAGACATAATTTTGTCACACCTGTGGTAGGGTTAATAGTGGACAGGAACACTTAGAAAATTGGCCTACAGTGAAGATACTGGTCAAACATAGCATCAATGAATGAATGGGAAGGCAGGAAAGTCAGTTAGGCTTATCACCTTCCATAGCCATAAAGCTGGTATTGACTGGGAATGTGCTTCAAAGAATCCCTGCTGTCACTTGCTGTGTAGACATCCTGGGGTAGTACAAAATATGTCAGGTTTCCTCCAATGCAGAGGTTGAACTACCCATTAGTTGGTACACTAGAAAAGATAAGGGCTGACTAGTCACTTTCCTGTGAATTAATCTGGTCGTCTAGTAAAGTTCAAGGTTTCACGTCATTTTGAAAAATAAATATTCATTCATAAAATGTTGCATTTTATTTCACAGTCCTACCGGTACATTCAAGTAAAACTCACACAAACTCACAAAACAAGTCTGTATACAAATTTATATAGGAGACAGAATCTAAAAGGTGAACATTTAACGTATATCATTTACATTATTGCCGTCTTCTTAAAAAAAACTAATTTTTTTCAGGTTGAAAGCTGTGCACCTTGAATCATACATTTATGTTGTATAATGTAGTCCATGTTTTGAATAAAAGAACTACTTAAGAGACAAAATTCCATTACTGATAAACCGGAAATAAAATTGAAACACAGGCCATGTATTTGAGAAAAAAATGCAATGCATTTGAAGCATAATTGATTACAAACTTGCAATGTATTTGTATTGGAAAATTGTATTTGTACTGACATTTGGAAAAGCAACATATTTGTATTTGAACTTGATTTGGCTAAGTTGTATTTGTATTTGATCCCAAAATATGTATTTGGACCCAACCCTGAATCATGTATTTATTATTATTATAAGTTTAGGCAGCATATATAATCCCCCCTCTCAATTATTGAAGCATTCTGACACAACTGATCAGGTAACTGGGCACCAGAATCTCTTGGGAAACTTCAAGAAGTTCTTGGTCTATCATGGTGAACTTTGGGGAATTCTGAATCAGTAACTCTCACTGATTAAAATAAAACATTCTTCACTACATTAGTACATGAATTCCACACTCATTATATATACCAATATCCAAGTACGTCTATGTGTGATGACAATAAAATTTAAAGTATCAAAATCCCATTTGGAAGCCACTTGACTCCGACGGGTGTTCTTGGTGACTGGAAAGGACCATACCACATTTCATTCTTGGTACGGTGTACTGTACTTCTGGCAAGTCATGTGAAAATAATACCAATTATACCTAGTATAATGCCATATGCTATAGGTGTAGGTTGTAGACAAATTTCTGTACAGTTGCCATGAAGTGAATTGTTAACATTTGAGGAATTCGGTTTATCATATTCATATTCATCCTCTTTATACCCACAACTCCCATCTCAGTCATCCACCCTCCTTATACCCACAACACCCATCTCGGTCATCCACCCTCCTTATACCCACAACACCCATCTCAGTCATCCATCCTACTTATACCCACAACACCCATCTCAGTCATCCACCCTCCTTATACCCACAACATCCATCTCAGTCATCCACCCTCCTTATACCCACAACACCCATCTCAGTCATCCACCCTCCTTATACCCACAACACCCATCTCAGTCATCCACCCTCCTTATACCCACAACACCCATCTCAGTCATCCACCCTCCTTATACCCACAACATCCATCTCAGTCATCCACCCTCCTTATACCCACAACACCCATCTCAGTCATCCACCCTCCTTATACCCACAACACCCATCTCAGTCACCCACCCTCCTTATACCCACAACACCCATCTCAGTCATCCACCCTCCTTATACCCACAACACCCATCTCAGTCATCCACCTTCCTTATACCCACAACACCCATCTCAGTCATCCACCCTCCTTATACTCACAACACCCATCTCAGTCATCCACCTTCCTTATACCCACAACACCCATCTCAGTCATCCACCTTCCTTATACCCACAACACCCATCTCGGTCATGCACCCTCCTTATACCCACAACACCCATCTCAGTCATCCACCCTCCTTATACACACAACACCCATCTCAGTCATCCACCCTCCTTATACCCACAACACCCATCTCAGTCATCCACCCTCCTTTTACCCACATCACCCATCTCAGTCACCCACCCTCCTTATACCCACAACACCCATCTCAGTCATCCACCCTCCTTATACCCACAACACCCATCTCAGTCATCCACCCTCCTTATACCCACAACACCCATCTCAGTCATCCACCCTGCTTATACCCACAACACCCATCTCAGTCATCCACCCTGCTTATACTCACAACACCCATCTCAGTCATCCACCCTCCTTATACCCACAACACCCATCTCAGTCATCCACCTTCCTTATACCCACAACACCCATCTCAGTCATCCACCTTCCTTATACCCACAACACCCATCTCAGTCATCCACCCTCCTTATACTCACAACACCCATCTCGGTCATCCACCTTCCTTATACCCACAACACCCATCTCGGTCATCCACCTTCCTTATACCCACAACACCCATCTCGGTCATGCACCCTCCTTATACCCACAACACCCATCTCAGTCATCCACCCTCCTTATACACACAACACCCATCTCAGTCATCCACCCTCCTTATACCCACAACACCCATCTCAGTCATCCACCCTCCTTTTACCCACATCACCCATCTCAGTCACCCACCCTCCTTATACCCACAACACCCATCTCAGTCATCCACCCTCCTTATACCCACAACACCCATCTCAGTCATCCACCCTCCTTATACCCACAACACCCATCTCAGTCATCCACCCTCCTTATACCCACAACACCCATCTCAGTCATCCACCCTCCTTATACCCACAACACCCATCTCAGTCATCCACCCTCCTTTTACCCACAACACCCATCTCAGTCATCCACCCTCCTTATACCCACAACACCCATCTCAGTCATCCACCCTCCTTTTACCCACAACACCCATCTCAGTCACCCACCCTCCTTATACCCACAACACCCATCTCAGCCATCCACCCTCCTTATACCCACAACACCCATCTCAGTCATCCACCCTCCTTATACACACAACACCCATCTCAGTCATCCACCTTCCTTATACCCACAACACCCATCTCAGTCATCCACCCTCCTTATACCCACAACACCCATCTCAGTCATCCACCCTCCTTTTACCCACATCACCCATCTCAGTCACCCACCCTCCTTATACCCACAACAGCCATCTCAGTCATCCAACCTCTTTATACCCACAACACCCATCTCAGTCATCCACCCTCCTTATATACACAACACCCATCTCAGTCATCCACCTTCCTTATACCCACAACACCCATCTCGGTCATGCACCCTCCTTATACCCACAACACCCATCTCAGTCATCCACCCTCCTTATACACACAACACCCATCTCAGTCATCCACCCTCCTTATACCCACAACACCCATCTCAGTCATCCACCCTCCTTATACACACAACACCCATCTCAGTCATCCACCCTCCTTATACCCACAACACCCATCTCAGTCATCCACCCTCCTTATACCCACAACACCCATCTCAGTCACCCACCCTCCTTATATCCACAACAGTAGGTTTGTTGCATCTGTGTTGCTACATTGCAGTATCAATGATTATCTGGCTATAAGCAGTGGTGGATATTTCTATAAGAACAATGGTATTGGCTTGAACAGGTCTGCCAGAAAATCTAGAGTACTTTGAGCTATTCTGAGTGTTGGATACTGTGCTATATAATAACTTTACTTGTGATTGTCCTGGCAGCCATAGGCAAAATATTAACAGATAACGTTTTTGGGAAGGCCTAAAGGTGCTGCCTTTAAGACATTCTGCAAATACAAATTGTTTGTGCACAGTGATACTAACCTACGATATGTTGATGCAAAATTTTAAAAACAGCTACTTAATACTTTTATTGACACACTGTGAAAATGTACAAGTTTTGTGGGTCTGGCATTTAGAACAATTCAGTCAAATGTATATTTCTCATTCATGTCAGATGCAGAGCATTGAGAGCAATGCCATAAGTGCATTGAACACTCAGCACAAAAAAGGACTAAAAACCCGCAAACACTTACTTGTTCGAAAGGTTCCATTCAGACTTTCACTTTGCTGGTCTCCTCCATTCTTGGTAACCACGACAACTGTGAATTCTTTGCCAGCTGTCAAACTGTCAAATTTGTATGTTCCTTTGCTACCACCAGCTACCGTATGCTCTGTGCCACCCTGTAACTTGATCATGAACTCTGACTTCTCCCCTGCACCAGCATTCCACGTGACAGTCAGTGAACTCACAGTCCTCTCACTCACAGCCAGGTCTGTTGGTTTGTTTGGAACTGAAAAATTAAATGTCTCTATTGTCACACATATCTCCAATGCACCAAAACTACCAAATTATTGGTGAATGAAAGTGGATCATGTATGTACAGTAGCACATGGAATATATCTCTACTCTCTCTTCTCTCACTCTATTCTCTATATCTGTCTGTCCGGACGGGTCGGGTCCGTTTGATCTCTGTTTATCCCTAGATGTCTGCTGCCAACATCTGACCAGTTGACAGCGCTACCCACTGTATGAACCCTCTGAAAAGTGTGATAAACAAAGGTGGTAAAAACTAACTGAAAATGGATACTGTTATTCAGAAATGGAATCTCTTTTGTAGGCAATTAGGTCAACATAAGTATTGAAATACATATCTCTATCCCATAATACAAAGCTCTGATTCCATACATATGAATATGGCATGTGGATGGATTTGTGGCAAAATGATGAATATGGTGCTGAGTGGAAATTACAATGTCATTCCAAATGTACACAAGTTTTATTATGTGGCCGCTACTGTGCCAAATTGAATCATTCCATGTAGGGAAATGAATCATATCCACACATAAAATGAATATGAAATTTCAAGTAGTGCTGTCACTATAAAGACATTTTCAATTCCACATATGTTTCTGTAAGTGTTTCTGTACACATGGAATCCAATCATGTAGCTTGCAAGATTACTATTTGAACTGTATGGTAAGACTTGAAGAGTTGAAAACTGAACATGAAATGCATGACAAAGAGTTGACTATGCACAATTATCGAACAAGACTGACAAAATTGCATATTTGCACTCTACGAACAAGCACATTGGGCCAAGAGGCCAACAGTGCCTCAGGAGAAAAGGTCCTGTATCTGACACCTTGTCTTTGTCAAAAAACTGGATCACCAATCATATGTAGCACAGCATCTAAAATAGTCCATTAAAATGCTAAAACATTGGCAGTGTTGACACATAGCATTATCTTAATCTAATAATCCAATGTGCAAATAGTCCATGAGTTAGTAAACTGCTGAAAAACGATAAATGACCGAGCTGAGACAAATGAACAGTCTGGTCGACCAGAAAGTGCCCTCTTTCCCGTAGGTTTTACTTTCATTATACCTGTAACAATGCTACATTGTGTATACTGTTGATAAAATATGAAGTTTTAAGTGGCGTTTTAAGTGGCAATGTAAACAATTCAGCCATGGAATGTGCAACTAATTTGAGCTACACAAAATATGTTACATATGAATCACAACAACAATTCAGAGATTTACATTAATAAAAAGTACCACAAAAATGTGAATATGCCTATACCAACTTACTTGTATAGAAGTTGTCTGACATAGGATCACTGCTCTGACCTCCACTGTGCAAGACTCCAATGACAGACACCACAGCTACAGTGTAATTCTTGCCAGCTGTCAGATGATCAAATGTTGCTGCTGTTCCAGTGACACCAGTTTTTGTGTCCTTTGTTGTTGTACCTTCCTTCACTGTGACAGTATAAGATGTGACAGCACCAGTGGCGGGGACTGTCCAGGAAACTGTGAGTGAGTTCACAGTTGCTGCTGTCACTGTGAGGTCGGTTGGAGCATTCGGCTCTGTACAAAACACCGTAGAAATATATCACCACAATCTACTCAAATAGAACATCTAAGAAAGGATTATGTTTTATATATTAATAATTTATTAATTCATGAAATAGTCATAATATTGTCAACATTAAAACAAACAATGGGTCAGTATGACACAAATAAAGGGCCTAGTGTTCTTACTGGGTCACTGCAACTGATTATGTCACTACCAGCTCTTTTCTATCCTCAGCACATCGCTTTCAAAAACTCCTCTTAAAGTCTTCCTTGTCCACCTGCCATCTGGAGTTGATTCTCCAGGTGGCAAACTTGTTAAATCGTGTTAAATGTAATCACCCACAAGTGGTAATTTTGGTTGATTTCAGTCACACGCTGCTCATGTTACATGCAATGTTTAGAATGTGAAAGGGTCATTATATTGGGATTCCCACCAGTCGTGTATCCTTCTTCAAATTGGGGCGGGTATTTGCACTGTACTCATGGCTGACGTATATGGATTACCTGAATAAAACAACTACAGGTATCTCCAATATCAATATAAATGACTGGAATAAACTAAGTGAAAGATATATGTTATGTATATTTTCATATAAAAAACAAGAAAGTAACAAGTAGAAACCTATGTATTTTTTTACATTTAGGAAGATTGGACACTGATTGTTGCATGAATCAAGTTTTCAACTGATACAATCCCCTTCAGACTTACTTGTGTAGAAGCTCTTGTCTACTCCTGCACTGCTCTCTTCTCCAATCACAGCCTTCACAACTACAGTGTACTGAGTCCCAGCTGTCAATTCATCAATTGCCTTTGATATTCCGCTGACAACAGGTTCAGTTTTAACTTTTGTACCATCCTTCTTCAGTGTGACAGTATATGATACACCTGTAGTGCTGGAAGCTGTCCATGTAACTGTCACTGAGCTCACTGTTACTGCCGTAACTTCAACATTGCTTGGAGCATTCGGCTCTATAAACAAGAACATTTTTTGGTGATGCTGCAGTGCTAAATCCTATTTTATGTAGAATAACTCAATAATAGAGGCTAGCATCAAGTACAAATCCAAACTATTTGCTACTATTGTTTAATAGTTTACCCAAACCTTATCAAAATGTGACAGCTGAGTCAGATCTCTCTGGATATGTTCATGTGACAAAACAAGCCAGCTATATGGTCATGATGCTGTGACTGCGACAACATGACCATTAAACTGTAGGGCCTGCATAGCCCCCTGTCGTTTCTGAGATATACCAGCTGATGTACATTTACTGTAAGGGGTGGGGTGCATGGAGTAGGTGGGAGGTCAGCATGTGTCTTTGATGAGCATTGTGATAAGATGGCCCACTGCTAATGTGTCCCTTTTCGATCATGTTGAAGTTGAATCTGATTGGTTGGGCTTCCCTAGAAATGTTGACAAATTATATTGTCATAAATTACTCAGAGTGATTAACATTGTGTCAATTTGTAACCACAAATGTTCAGCAAGTTAACGTTACTAACTTACTAATTACTCAGCTGATGTTTGCTAAAATGGACACTATTATCACCTGCTCAATACAACTGGTTTCTTAAAAAGGTAAACATGCAGTTTTTCTTTGTTCCTTTAAATCAAACACCTGTATCTGCAAAATAATGTTAAGCATTTAATAAACAAATTCATAACTCTACGTAAGCTAACTATTTAAATAATGTATATAATATCATTGGTAGTGACTCTGAATGTGGTTAAGTGGACTCCCACAAGAGGGGGTATTATAGTGGAATTCAAACAGTCATGTCATGATGGTTTCCTGCCCTGTGGAAAGTGATAAAGTGATAAATAGTAGATCAGAATGGGAATTGTAGCATTTGGCCAGTAAGTAAGCAGCACTGTAAACATTGGTTCAGGTAGTGCAGGTGGTGTCATGTGTTGCAAGGTCTTCTATTACACTCAGAGTTTATATAACAGGGATTTTGTTTGGTTATGATTGCTTGACTGGCTTCATTTAATAAACCTTGTGTTCAAATGTTTTATTGAGAAATCAATGTCATAAACCTATGCTGGCCATTTAGGTGCCAAACACTTAATATATCAAGCTTCACCTTCCGAAGCTTTGAAATCTCTCCAAGTTTCTACCAACCAATTGCTAATGAAAACATCACCCTTGAATCAATCTCTCCATCCTTCAACCCAATCTTCACTAGCAGTCCCAAATCAACAGACCAACACATGTCAGAGAATCCAACAAGAAGATCCAATAATTCATCACGCTCCTCCAACAAAGCTAAATTCACCAGCTCCAGAACAAGCGCATCTGCATTTGACCTCCGACAAAACAAACCTGCATGTTATGACCATAAATTGTCGTAGTGTGATAAACAAAAAAGCCGACCTTGAAGCATCTATAAACTTATAAAACCAGACTTCATCTGTGGTTCTGAATCCTGGCTCAACAATCACAAAAAATCCAGTGAAATGTTCCCAGAAAACTACACCGCATACCGAAAAGACCGCAACACAGCAGGAGGAGGTGTTTTTTGCTTGTGCGGAAGGACATCGTGTCCTCCAACCAACCAGACTTAGATAGTGACTGTGAAATTCTGTGGGCAAAAATACAACTTCAAAACAAACAAAAACATGCTAATAGGTTTCTTCTACATGCCACACTGACGCAAGAAAACCATACAAGAACTTAATAAATCTCTAACAACGAAAAGAAGAAATTTCCAAATAAAAAGAATTAGTCCTCTGTGGAGACTTCAACTGCCCCGACATATCATGGGAAATAGGAAACGTAAACACCTGTAGTCCAGACTGATCCACTCAGCAATCCCTCATTGATGTAACCGAAAGTGCCCAACTGACGCAAGTCCATAATAGTTCCACTAGAGAAAGCAAGTTGTTAGACCTAGTTTTCCCTACAAATCCTACAATAGTAACACACTCTGTATCTGTATTGGAGATATCTGACCACGACATCATTGTCACAGATTTCGACGTAAAAATCCAATACCAAAATAAACAATTCAGACAGATCTACCAGTTTGCTTGCACTGACTGGGAAAGCCTTAATGATGATTTTAACACCTTTAACATCAAAATTGCATGCACCGAATTACTGTGGTCAACCTTCAGGAATACGCTAACAGAATCTATTGACAAACATATACCATGAAAACTGAGTTCCAGTCGATGCAACCTCCCATGGTTAAATGGGAAGCTGCTTTGACTCCTAAAGTGAAAGAGAAGACTATAAGAAAGCTAAGGAAACAAACAACTGGACAAACTACAAATTCATCCCAAAAACATGTAGGAGAAGTTACAGAAGCTGAATGGGAATACATCAATAATACCATAACCCAAGGACTAACAACTCAAAACCCTTCTGGAAATATATTAAAAGCAGAAAACAAGACAATATTGGAGTAGCGCCCCTGAAAAAGAATGGTTCACTGGTGTGTGACAGCAAGGAGAAGGCTGAGATCCTCCTGGACCAGTTCCAGAGTGTCTTCACCAGAGATGGTGGATCTGCTCCCCCACACCTTCACAACAGCATTGAGCATGAACAAAGAAGCACGATACACCATCCAGCCCCATTTCCCCACTATTATAAATGAGGGTGGTTAGTATCTCTGACACCCAGAAAGGGTCAGACGTGGGATTATGGTAATTGGCTGCAGTCACATGATCATTAAAGTTGCTGGCCCAGTATCATATCCGGTCACATGCAACATCCTGGCTTGACAACTAGAGGGATTCAGACCCGGGCCCACGTACGTCACATAAAATATCCTGGTCTTGCATTCTGTTCTCAGGCTGTCACAGCTGTCTCCAAAGATATCTGGCAAGACTGTCACAATTTGCCACATGAGTTGTTCTGTCATAAACAAGAAACAAATACACAAACTGTGAACTTTTAAATGAAATAATCAATCCAATACTGACTTACTTGTATAGAAGTTGTCCGTCAGAGGATCACTGCTCCGACCTCCACTGTTCAAGACTCCAATGACAGACACCACAGCTACAGTGTACTCAGTGCCAGCTGTCAGAGTGTTCAATGTTGCAGTTGTTCCAGTGACACTTTTGGTGTCCTTTACTGTTGCACTGTCCTTCTCCTTCACTGTGACAGTATATGATGTACCAGCACCAGTAGCGGGGGCTGTCCAGGAAACTGTGACCGAGTCCACAGTTGCTGCTGTCTGTGTGAGGCCGGTTGGAGCATTCGGCTCTGTACAAACACATCATATGTATGATATTAGTTCAAACAAAATCTATATGTTTAGAATGAAAATATGTATTTATAAGTAACATACTTACCTGGCTCCGTCACTTCACAAGGTGCAATAGACTCGGCCGCGCCCAAGTTGCTCGCCGTAATTAATAAAATTAAAAAATTACCTATCCCCATTCCCCACAGCTCCCACCACTCCATCCATTCACTGAGTCTCTTCTCTTCGCACTTGGCAAAAAGGCTCATACTGTGATAGGTAATCTCCCTATAGCGGGGAAGGAGGGAGGGTGATATGGTGAAACGACGGAGCCAGGTAAGTATGTTACTTATAAATACATATTTTAATTCTAAAAATATAGAATTTATTGCCTAACATAGACTTAGCCTGGCTCCGTCGCTTCAAAAGGTGCAGAATCTAGGTGAATGGATGGTGGGATATAGACAATGTTACCTCTAAATATCTCTAATGTTGGGTGCAGAACTGATTCTGCAGCCACTACCGGTCCTAGTTGAATGAGATCAGCAGAATAGAGAGATACGGATAGGTCCTTGAGATAAAGGTCGGTGAAGGTGATATGGAATGCGAGCGATGCAGCCATGGATTGTATCTGGTGTGTATTAAAGGGGAACTGAAACACAGCTGTCACATTCCATATACCTAAATGTATACTATATAAGTATACATTAATGGTGACAGAAGCATATTCACTTATCAGACAAACTGGAAAAAAAAATTTCAGTGCCTAAATCGTCGTCATAGAACACTGCGTATCGCCATCTTTATCCCAAGCTGAGTGGTTTGATTACCTCCTATCTAGCCCATGTAAATGTTTTGTTTCTTTCGGTTTTCTTCGTTATTAGACATTTCTGCGCAAAAACAAAGATATGGAACCTTATTACACACGAAAGGGATCCTATGTGTCAACAAATAATATTTATTTGCATTCAAAATATGGTGAAATTAAATGGCAACGATTTATAACCAATGAAAATATTTGTAATTTGTAATTTATAATAGTCGGAATAATAAATAGATATGTAATAAGGACATTGTGCAATTTACATGACAATATTGAAGTGGAGTTTTAATGTATTGTATACAGTATATTGGATATGTGCGGGTGTATATGTAATCAAGAGTACATCATGACAATCATAAATTCATGTGTTTGCAAAATGCTCTAACAATTGTACATAAAAATTATTTGTTTGTGAAATGCTGTGATAATTTTATTAAAGTACTTCACAAACAAATCAACCAATGCGCTGACTTCATGATGTGATATTGATGAATTACACAGTTTTGCCAATTACTAATAATCATTATAAGATAATGATTGTTTACTATAAAATCAAATGTCAGAATGTATCGGTTAGCTGCATATCATCACTGCACATGTTCAATGGGATGCTTCCAACAGGCAGCAGGCATAGTGCACTAGCCTGGTTTTTTTGCAGGTGCAGAAAAAGGAAATTAGTTTTTTGGTAAACAACAAAATTTTCTCTCTGTTTCTCATTAGTGTCAGAACTGCTTGAGTCATCATCAGTGATATCGCTGTCATCTGCTAACACATATTACGCATCACTCTCTTCAGAATTTTCCTTCTGACTGTTGCAGACAGAATGATCTGAAGTTGGAGACAGTGAGACTGGGACATCCGAAGTGTCATCCACATTGACTGGACTGCCATGGTCAGTCGAAGAAGGTATGCAGGACTGCGACGACAACTTTGCATACCCATGGTCATGATGAATATTCAATGGAATAACAATATCATCTGTATTAATTGCTGCATTGATAAAGTATCGCATTGGCGACATGATCACTGGCTCTGTTTGTGTTTGACACTACAAGTTAATGGCTTTGCAATGTGACATCCCTACTGCCACGAGGGACAATGTCATCTGGTGCACTGGATCATTTGAAAGTTGTGCTCGGTATTTGTGAATCCTTCATCTGAAAGAATGATACATTTGTAAGATGGTATGTATTTTCTGTGATATACATATAAATAACAATGTATTGTCATCTTTTGTTTTCTGATTGCAGTACTTACATCATAAAAATAAAAACAGAATAGATCAACTTATAATTGGCATTTCGCAAAGTGTTCAGGATCTAATTTTGTGTAGATGCATCTGTGGATATTGTAACATACTATGCATGAGAAATAGAAATTTGATTGAATTATTCCACAGGCCCCATAGGGTTCCCCAGACTATTTTTCCACAATTGTTAAACAAATCTACTTTTGCATGGCTGTTGCATGTGGTGGTGCTACTGTACACAAGAAATCTGTATTTTATTGCATCATTCTAAGGGTCCCCAAAATACAAAGTAATACTGGTGATTTGGTTTTTGAGAAGATCCCTTGAAATGACCCCCATATTTTGTGTATTGGGTATCTGCTTTCTGGCTTGTCTATTACTGCTAGACAGGGTTACTGGTCAACTTTTATTCATATTTTAATATGTATGTGTTCCGAGTCATTCAGACATCATTACAAACAAACAAAACCCACTCCTACATAAGCAGCTCACATAAATTACATGGTAAACCAATTATACAAGCCCACTTGCACATATAAGGAAATAAAATGTTTAAATTAGTTAGGTGCAATCAATGTCCTCCTTGGTCCAATCAGAGACACCTATTTGGCCATAATCAAAGTCATACTTGTATTTTCCAAAAATACAAATTTCAGCTTTATTCTAAATACTAATATTTTGTTTTTAATTTAAGAATATTTTTTACATTGGGGTTTATACATAAGTTTCATTTGTGGGTGCAGTTTTATCCAACTGAGTCTTTTCTGAGATATGTAAGTTTTTTATTGCATTGTATAAGGTTTTCTAAATAAACTTCTTGGCCATTTTCCTTATAAATACTTTTGGGAAGTGATTATGGACACCTTCCAGTTATCAAACACTAACTGCACTAACTGAACAATGCTGATGTCTGCGGTCCTATTGAAAGCAAAATACATGCCTTATTAAAATATAATTTTCCTACTTTATATTCTTATTTTATATTCTTATTTTGTTATACAGAGTAACACTATTCATTTCCGATTCAATATACTAGTCATGTTGGTTGATAATCATTCTCCAACAGCCATTAGTACCAACAAATTTGAAGATTTATTTAAACACTCAAAGTTAGCAACATTTAAAGCTGACCTCTGTTGCAGTGGTTTGTCTTTCCATCATCCCCTAACATAAAATGCCCTAACATATGACTGTGAACTGGTAAGAAATGCAAGTGCACTAGAGAGATGATGGAGCTTCATCCAGGCAGTGATGTTTGTATTGGGTATGGATAGTCTTTTCACTCTTGCTAGAAAACTCAGGACACTACTAAGATTGTGATGTTATTGCCTAATTTGCACTAGGCTGTTAACTGCAATTAGTAACAGTCCTCTGTTGTACTTTGATCATGATGTTTACAATCCTTGCAGGTAACAATGCAGGCTATGGGTCAATGTAAGGTTCCAAATGTTTTTCACTCATGTAACTATTAATTTTAATCATGGGATCAGTGATATTACTACTTGCTGTCAGGAGACTATTCTGACCCCCAACTAAAACAAATGTGTGCATGTTTGTCATTTGCAAAGCAAAACTGAAAATTCTTAAAGGTGAGATCCACATTTGTGTGCATAATGTTTTGGGGGATAAAAAAACGTCTTCGGTTATTTAGAAATTTATTAATCTGTCAATTTTCAATCATCGGACACTAGTGACTTATTATGTATGTCAAAACAATTGCTTGTAAAATATTGAAATAAGTTCCATGTGTATTGTATATTTTGACCATGCATATTCTACAGCAATAACAGCAGGGGCATACATGAAGTTATAAAATATTCTACGGATATTTTATGATGACACTCTTAACATGCCTAAATTAAAATACTAAATGTATTCCCAGGTAATATTGCCAACTGACTTGGGTTATGATGGGCAATGTCATTGGATAGACACATCAACATACTTAATAGTGACACTATGTTAACTGTGATTGATTCTGTGGCATGTTTTATTGTTTTTATACTCATTATTTCATAGAAAGTTGTGCGATGCACATATGTACAGATGTTACCAGAAACAAATACAATGATACCATACTCTGTAACTCATAATGACAACAATATTTTACTAACCTGCATGGCTGCTTCTCGCCGTTTCCTACTTGTCGTTCTGGTCTCTGGCTTCGATGATATAATGCATATAAACAGCACATCCTCAGCTTGCATAATGTAAAAAAACAGTGTCCTCGTGTAATGGCCAAGATTAACTTGTAAGCAAACTAGTGTTCAACAGACAGTATTCATAAGTCAACAGCTATGTCTCCAATTCTCTGCTGTGATGTTAAAACTTGGGCAATTGTTTTTCACTCTTCATTGCTCCAGTTCACTCAGCTGTTTAAATGAGTACCTGCATGGCTATATATAGTGGTGGATATGTGTACGAGTAGCTTTCGCGCATTAATTATAGCATATCGCTGGATGCTTCCCAGAGAAGTTGAGATGGTATATCTGATTGAACAGGTCTGTCAGGGAAATAAAGTGTAAAGCGCTTTCAGCAATCCTTTATAAATCAGCAATTAATAAAACCAGAGGTTTTTTTCTTGACTGATTTAAATCGGTTGATTTATGGGTTAAATCAACTTATTTAAATTTAAGAGCATGTGTCAACCTGGTTATTACTATTATGCCAATAACCAATTACATTATATACAGTAGTGTTTTATTGAATGCAGTTGACAGTCTAATTTAAATAATAACATAAATTTGTATTTTGCTGTTTCTGTTAATTAATTCCAAGTAATGCCTGTAATATGACTGACAGTTCTTGATTGTTGTTGACTAATTAGCGAGTCACTCTAATATGCATATGGCATGGTCGTAGCTGTCATTTCTTTTTTATGACATTATCTTGAAGAAGGTTATTCCACCACCGGCGACTGTCTATGTCAGAAACAAAATGTTTACTTGTACCTAGAGACTAGAGCTATTTTTAGCAACCAACACACCGGCGTTATTACAGTGCCTAGGTCTAGCTTTCAAGTCATGAACTGTTGACCTAAACTTGGGATTATATAAACATTTCCTTATTTCCACATTGCACTGTCCACATATTTTTACTTTATTACATTCACATTTCTTATTACATTTAAACTTTGCTTAGATCACATTCGTATATTATATAGACGATGAAATACAACTGTGGGACTAAATTGTAGTCGTAACGATACACGTTGGTACTCGTGAGTGCCGAGTTGGCTTGGCGACAACAAGCTGGTTTCGGCATATAATTTCCTACGTGCCGCTTCACCTTCCAAATAAGGAAATCGTGTCCAGTTTTCCCTCTCAGTTCGCCAAATATTACTTCGTCGCTGCGTACTTATATGCAAACAAATCTGCCAAAGATGGACCTGTGGCTTTGATCGAGACTTATGTTTTTATGTTCAGTGTCTCTTTGTGCTCATCACGTTTGTAATTAGGCTTGCAATCGGCATTTGAAAGTGACCACCGCAGACTCTTGTCGAACTTTCCGCCGGCGGACACGCCAACTTCATCATCTCTAACCTGCTTTTTCTGCAGGAATCCTTTCGTGGAAGTATATGAAAAGTTGCTTACTAACAATCGAAGTAAAATCTATTAGCCATACAGTGGATTAAATTGTTTTATTACGTTTGTTTTAATGCGTTTGGCCCATTTTTGCGAGAGCTATGCTGCGTCGCCTATCGACTGACAGCTTCCGCGATTGTAAACAAACTGCTGGTTAAACCGGAAAAGGCCTTCAGCAAAATGGTGGTGCCCTGTGTTGAAAGTAGCTCAGTTAAAAAAAATATAAAAAATATACCTTGACACTGTGCTTGTCAAATTATGGTTACAAGTGCTGTAAATTATATGTTCTTATGTTTGGGCTAAGGTTTTTCAGCTGCTTCACTCCCCTTTAACCTTGTGGGACTCAAGGAGAGGTGTAGGGGAATTTGTGTAGCACTCGAGAATCGTTTTCTGGATCCACCCGAAGATTGTGGATGGTACAATGTCTCGTTTATGCCCTGGTTTGAACGACACAAAGAGGAAGCGCTTGTGGACCCTCCAAGGCATGGACCTTTCTAGGTAGAATCTTAGTGCCCATATTGGGAACAGGAGTAGGTCTTTAGCTATGCCATAGCTCAACTGACGGTCAAGTGTTGTGCATAAAAGCATGCATTTCGGGCCCTTGCCCAAAACTTGCGTCTTTGATATGAATGACAGGTCCGTTGTAGTCGGGCATGTTCAAAGGTATGGATTTTGCCCCGACGTTTGCCGAAAGCAAGCGCGATGAGGAAAACTGTCCATGAAAGCAGCTGGTTCGATGTTTGGTCTAGCAGTTTGAAAGGTGATTTTGTCAATGCTGACAAAACTAAGGTGAGATTCCACTCTGGAAAATGACGTTGATGGTGCCTGTTCCTTTTCAAGATTTCAAAGTAGCGACTTAAGTGCAGGATTTCGTCCTACTTCCGCACTGGAAGTGGTACGAAGAGTGTTGGCGATTGCCAGCAATGATCGAAATAGCCAAATGTTTCTCCGTGTGAAGGTGGACAAGAAAATCCGACACTACACTCTCAGTAGCTGAGAGTTGATTGATATGTTGTATGTTACACCAAACAGTGAAGATCTTCCACTTGGACTCATAGATCGCCAGAGTAGACTCTCGCTGGGGTCTACTGACACGGGAGGCAACGTCGACCGAACGGTCTCTGCTGCAGAGGGTATCCCGGATACTCTCCACGTGTGTAGCTGGAGATTGGACGTATCTCGATGGATCTGACCTCAAGGCTAGGATAGTAACCGAGGAATGTTGGGTATCCGGAGTGGAGATTGTACCAACATCTCTAAGAGTAGTGGGAACCAGATCGCCTGGGGCCAGTGTGGGGCAATGAGGATCAGTTCACACTAGTCCTGTTGGGCCTTCTCAAGCAGCTGGTGGTGGGTATGCGTATGCCCACAGTGCCTTCCAGCTCATGGACAGAGCATCTACTGGCATGGCTGATGGATCTGAAACAGGGGACACAATTAGTGGAAGTTTGTGATTCCACCTCGTTGCAAAATGTCTGCAAGGACGTTCAATCTCCCGGTGATGTGTCATGCCCGGAGTACTATTTGGTTAGCCTGACACACGAAGAGTAGCTTCTTGGTCCGTATGCACAGCTGTATTGACCGTGTCCCGCCCTGCTTGTTGATGCAGGACACTACAGTGGAGTTGTCTGATGCAACCAGGACTGTCAGACCCATAAGCTTCCGCAGCCAGTGGAGCATGGCTCTGTGTATGGCTTCTAACTCGTGTACGTTGATGTGAAGTGTTATCTCTGTTGTTGTCCATACACCAGACACTGTCAATGCATTCCAATGTGCTCCCCAGCCGATGTTCGATGTATCCGTGAACAACTGAGTGTCTGGTTCTGTCGGGGTAACTGGGGCTCCCCTCAGAACATTGTGTGCTGACTTCCACCATAGGAAATCTTCCTCCGCCGTGGGGGAAAGAGGTATCCACAAGTTGCTGGTTAAAACATAGAAATCCCAATGTTGAAAGATGCGATGTGTGGCTTCGTGGGTGTGCAGCCATCCCAGAGGAACCATTTTTTGTATGGACGCAAAGAGACGGAGCAGAATCTGCCACGTATGAGCACATCCTCCTTGGCTTAGCAGGAATGCGCAAATCAGTGCTTGATTTGTGATATCGATCCAGAGTTGGAGTGACCTGGAAGGAAACCAGGTCGAACTGGTATCCCAGAAAAAAGGAATTTCTGTTTTGGAATCAGTTCCGAGTTCTTGTAATGAATGAGGAGGTCCATCGTGTGGCAGAGATTGAGCACTTGTACAGTGTCTCGAAGGCACTGGTCGTGAGATGGTGAATAGATGAGCCAGTAGTCCAGGTACTGACAGAGATTGATGCCCATCACGTGTACCACATTTTGATCTCTGTCATAATCTTGGTGAATACCCAAGTTGCTGGAGAAAGGCCAAAAGGTAGTGCCCGGAATTGGTATATGGTGTCCCTAGTCTGAAATCGGAAAAAATTTCGGTAACCTCTGTGGATGGGTATGTGGAAATCAGTATCCACAAGATCAATGGAAGTGACCCAGGCATCTCGAGGGAGAGATCGCCGTATGCTTTTCGCACTCTCCATCGTGATGTAGGGAATCTCTAGGAAGTAACACCCGGGAGATGTAGTGTTGCAGACTACCTCTACAACGTTGTTTTGTTGCATGGACTGTATCAGTGACTGGAGGGCTGTGTGCTTCATGATAGAGCCCTTGTCTACAAACGCAGATGGGGCACCCGTCATGGGAGGACACTCTCGGAACTGAAGACAGAAACCGACTTCCAGAACATCGCAGAACAAGGACAGACGAGCCCCCACCTTCCTTGTATGCAAAGGAGGTAACACGACCACCTGTTGTGGTATGTCTAGAGGGTCGAAGGTTGCATAACGATAGGGCTGACCGGTGCCCTAATCCTGGGACACAGGTAGTCCTGACCTGTGTCGTCGTCCTCCTCGTTGGTGAAAGGGATGTCCTGAACCATGTCCTCTAGTGGCCAGAAAGGACTGCTGACGTGAGAACGACAGTGGCATTGGCACAGCAGCCTGCCGTAGTTGCGCGGATCTAGCTGGTGCTGACCGATGTGGAGCAACACGTATATACTGACGGTAAAAAGTGCTGAGCCCCTGTATAGGGCATAGTCTTGTTGCCAAATGGCCACCTTGTCCCGCAACTGTAGCTTAGTTGTGAGCCCGTCGAATAGTGACTAAGCCCCAAATGGAGCAGTATGAAGGTGCTCCCGTTCCTCTAGTGGCACAAGGGGGGAGACTCCTCATAGAGCTTGGTCCCGTTGATGCAGTAGGATGTTGTAGGCGATGGCGCAATCCAAGGTAGCGCCATCGTACCAAGCAGTTGCCACTGACTGAGACAACTGTAAAGTTGCCTTAAGCTGTTCCAACAGCTGTTCTGTGCATACGCTTCCAATGTCCTCAATCAGTCCTTGTATGGACCGATTGAGGGCAGCTCCCGTCCAATCCTGGAAGCAGGAGATACACAGCCGTCGGCATGTCATGGCTGCGAGGTCACGGAAATACTTCGGTGCTGAGTCATGCCCTCCCCCAAATGACACCGAGAAATCTCGGTGAAGCTCTTATCTATGACGGGGAGTCTCGTGAAAACAGAGAACCTGTAGAAGAAAGCTCTAACGGAGAGTGCAGGAGCAAAGTACCGAAGTAAATTGGTGTGAGTTGCCCTCCTGAGGGTTTTTTATTCTTGCTGAATTTTCTGAAAGTGATTGATCATTGCCTCAGAAAAAGGAAAACCAGGCTGGGGGAGTGACCGTGATGGTATAATCGGCTTGTGTCAGTGCTGACAGATGTGGCACTGTGCGAGGGACAAGACTGTCAGTCGCCGGCAATTCATCAGAGAGATACGTGCGGACTAGGATGACCCGTTCTGAATGTGATATCTTGTCACATTGTTCGTCCGGTTGTACGGCGACTGATTGTGGAGCTGGTTCAATATACTGTTTGTCGACAGAACTCTAGGCACCATCGTCATCTGAACAGGAATACACGACCCGATCATAAAACGCCACGTGGGCGCCCGAACGGCAAGAAAACATAATTGTTATGTGTCACGCTGCCGGGTGGAACTGGTAGATTCTGCCGGTGTGCACTGTGAGTACTTTCCTACGTAATGTCGCTAGTCGGGAAGTCATGTCCGGGACTCGCCTGTGCATTCCCGGGACCAACGTTTCAACGCCCAGTCAACCGTTAATTTCGGTGGAAATGGCGTCGATTCGCCGGCCGAAAACCGGTTCTTGCAGCCGCAAGTGGGTTGCGGGTCACGAAACAGGACCCCCTGTCGTGGAGCCAGCGAAGGCAAACTCCGGTTTTAATGCGCCTAATTTTTCCCATAATTGCAGCCTGTTTATTTCGTTGCCGTCCCCAGAGACCGGGCGATCTCGACTATATCGAGAAACGGGCCTCGGACCTGGGCCTCCGGATCTGGCCCCAGCCCTCCGGGCTCCGGCCTCGTCTCCGTTCTATCTGGAGGAATGTCACCGGTTTTCCGCCCGGGCCCGTTGGCGTAAGTCCATAGACATGGACTGCTGGGTATTTTGCTCGGATTGTCTTTTTGGGAATCCAACTGGCGAGACTATTTTTTGACCAGCCAGTTCCGTCAAACGCCTAGATCTTAACTAGGCCTCCGGGAGCACAAGAGGGCCGATTACTCGCGCTCCCTACGACAGTTGAAACGTTGCTAATCGCGCGTTGGTAATATTGGCTGTTCGCGAAGACGGTTGAGAATATCTTCCAACCTGTTCTAACGGTCACGGTCTTGGACCATCTCCGGGGATGGCACCGGAGAAAACCCAAGAAAGCTGCCGCGAGATGCTACATGTCTATAGCCGTAGGCTAGCCCGCTTGTGGCTGTGCATCGAATAGCGCAGGTTGTAGCGATGTTACATGTGTCAGGCGCCTGCGTTTCTGAAACGGAGCGGCGTTTATACTATTCAATTCCATACTTAATCAGTCCACTGTAAACAAGTGTCGTACTTGTCTGTAATACCGTGACAAGAGACACTTGTTCGGATTATTATCGCCGCCGAGCAAAGTTTAGTGCAGACGGTGGCGTGTTCGTCACTTCGTGAGTCGTCCGCCTTTACAAATTGAAATGGCGTAAGTCTAAAAATGGCTAATAATAGAAAAATACAACTGAAAAGTGGTCTGAAAACAGCCCATTGTATTGAAGAGGTGAAAACAAAAACAATAAACCGTAACTTTGTTTAAACAAATTATGATAGCAGCTCACAAAACTGATAAACACAGAGCTACGCGAAGGCAAGACTTAATTAAACAATGGCAGTGCCAAGTAAGAAGAGAAGAGACTCAGTGAATGGATGTAGTGGTGGGAGCTGTGGGGATAGGTCATTTTTTCATTTTATTAATTATGGCGAGCAACTTGGGCGCAGCCGAGTCAATTGCACCTTGTGAAGTGACGGAGCCAGGGTAAGTCTATGTTAGGCAATAAATATAGTCAATTAAAACACTAAAACATTGGAAGTGTTAATTGACATATAATATCATCTTAATCTAATAATCCAATGTGCAAATAATCTATGAGTTAGCAAACTGTTGAAAAACAATAAATGACAGAGCTGAGACAAATGAACAGTCTGGTCGACCAGAAAGTGCCCTCTTTCCCGTAGGTTTTACTTTCATTATACCTGTAACAATGCTACATTGTCTATACTGTTGATAAAATATGAAGTTTTAAGTGGCGTTTTAAGTGGCAATGTAAACAATTCAGCCATGGAATGTGCAACTAATTTGAGCTACACAAAATATGTTACAATTCAGAGATTTACATTAATAAAAAGTACCACAAAAATGTGAATATGCCTATACCGACTTACTTGTATAGAAATCGGCCGACAGAGGAGAATCACTGCTCTGACCTCCACTTTTCAAGACTCCAATGACAGACACCACAGCTACTGTGTACTCCTTGCCAGCTGTCAGATGATCAAATGTTTCTGCTGTTCCATTGACACCAGGTTTGGTTTCCTTTATTGAATTACTGTCCTTCTCCTTCACTGTGACAGTATATGATGTACCAGCACCAGTGGTGGGGGCTGTCCAGGAAACTGCGAGTGAGTCCACAGTTGCTGCTGTCACTGTGAGGTCGGTTGGAGCATTCGGCTCTGTACAAAACACCGTAGAAATATATCACCATAATCTACTCAAATAGAACATACACTAAGAAAGGATTATGTTTAACAGTTCACCAAAACCTTATCAAAATGTGACAGCTGAGTCAGATCTCTCTGGGTTTGTTCATGTTAAAAGACAGGCCAGCCACATGGTCATGATGCTGTGACTGCGACAACATGACCATTAAACTGTTGGGCCTGCATAACCCTTTCTGAGATATACCAGCTGATGTACATTTACTGCATGGGGAAGGTGGGAGGTCAGCCTGTGTCTCTGTTGAGCATTGTGAATAGGTGGCCCACTGCTAATGTGTCACTTTTCCATCATGCTGAAGTTGAATCTGATTGGTTGGGCTTCCCTAGAAATGTTGATAAATTATATTGTCATAAATTACTCAGAGTAATTAACATTGTGTCAATTTGTAACTACAGATGTTCAGCAAGTTAACGTTACTAACTTACTAGTTACTCATCTGATGTTTGCTAAAATGTACACTATTATCAACTGCTCAATACAACTGGTTTCTTAAAAAGGTAAACATGCAGTTTTTCTTTGTTCCTTTAAATCAAACACATGTATCTGCAAAATAATGTTAAGCATTTAATAAACAAATTCATAACTCTACGTACGCTAACTATTTAAATAATGTATGTAATATCATTGGTAGTGACTTTGAATGTGGTTAAGTGGACTTCCACAAGAGGGGCATTATAGTGGAATTCAAATAGCCATGTCATGATGGTTTCCTGCCCTATGGAAAGTGATAAATAGTAGCATTTGGCCAGTAAGTAAGCAGCACTGTAAACATTGGTTCGGGTAGTGCAGGTGGTGTCATGTGTTGCAAGATGCAGAGTTTATATAACAGAGATTTTGTTTGGTTATGATTGTTTGACTGACTTCATTTAATAAACCTTGTGTTCAAATGTTTTATTGAGAAATCAATGCCATAAACCTATGCTGGTCATTTAAATATTACAGTGCTGTAAGTACTGGCGCGACACATCAATTCATTAATGAACTGAGAACTGACTATGCAAAAAGTTCACAATACTTTAATAGGTGTTTACTGGGTGGAAGAGACACTTGAGGCCACATTATCTAAAGATGACAGAAATATAATGTGCCAGTGTCACCAACTACAGCTGTATATAATGTAATGGTCAGTAAATTTTACATCAATAATGTAAATACACTGTATGTTGCTGTTTCACACATTGGGCTCATCTTTGTACATGTCCCAAGTTTAGTGGAACCATAATGTCCACATTATTCGTAAATTAAACGCCCGCTACAACACTGTATTACTTCAACTACCAAGGTAGTGCAGACCACCATGTATGAATTTCACAGTCCCATAGGAATCGGATGCCCAAAGTGAGATAGTGCAGCATATAATACCATCGGTCATGTCTGAAATGTGCACCAAAGATTATAGCTTGTTACAATGCTCAAACATACAGTGGCTGTGCTGTAGGTGCCAAACACTTAATATATCAAGCTTAACCTTCCGAAGCTTTGAAATCTCTCCAAGTTTCTACCAACCAATTGTTAATGAAAACATCACTTTTGAATCAATCTCTCCAACCTTCAACCCACGCTTCACTAGCAGTCCCAAATCAACAGACCAACACATGTCAGAGAATCCAACAAGAAGATCCAATAATTCATCACGCTCCTCCAACAAAGCTAAATTCACCAACTCCAGAACAAGCTCATCTGCATATGACCTCCCACAAAAAAACCTGCATGTTGTGACCAAAAATTGTTGTAGTGTGATCAACAAAAAAGCAAACGTTGAAGCTTCAATAAACTATATAAAACCAGACTTTATATGTGGTTCTGAATCCAGGCTCAACAATCACAAAAAATCCAGTGAAATGTTCCCAGAAAACTACACCGCATACCGAAAAGACCGCAACACAGCAGGAGGAGGTGTTTTTTGCTTGTGCGGAAGGACATCGTGTCCTCCAACCAACCAGACTTAGATAGTGACTGTGAAATTCTTTGGGCAAAAATACAACTTCAAAACAAACAAAAACATGCTAATAGGTTTCTTCTACATGCCACACTGACGCAAGAAAACCATACAAGAACTTAATAAATCTCTAACAACGAAAAGAAGAAATTTCCAAATAAAAAGAATTAGTCCTCTGTGGAGACTTCAACTGCCCCGACATATCATGGGAAATAGGAAACGTAAACACCTGTAGTCCAGACTGATCCACTCAGCAATCCCTCATTGATGTAACCGAAAGTGCCCAACTGACGCAAGTCCATAATAGTTCCACTAGAGAAAGCAAGTTGTTAGACCTAGTTTTCCCTACAAATCCTACAATAGTAACACACTCTGTATCTGTACCGGAGATATCCGACCACGACATCATTGTCACAGATTTTGATGTAAAAATCCAATACCAAAATAAACAACGCAGACAGATCTACCAATTTGCTTGCACTGACTGGGAAAGCCTTAATGATGACTTTAACATCAAAATTGCTTGCACCGAATTACTGTGGTCAACCTTCAGGAATACGCTAACAGAATCTATTGACAAACATATCCCATGAAAACTGAGTTCCAGTCGATGCAACCTCCCATGGTTAAATGGGAAGCTGCTTTGACTCCTAAAGTGAAAGAGAAGACTATAAGAAAGCTAAGGAAACAAACAACTGGACAAACTACAAATTCATCCCAAAAACATGTAGGAGAAGTATGCGTCAAGCTGAATGGGAATACATCAATAATACCATAACCCAAGGACTCCAGACAAACAACTCAAAATCCTTCTGGAAATATATTAAAAGCAGAAAACAAGACAATATTGCAGTAGCGCCCCTGAAAAAAAATGGTTCACTGGTGTGTGACAGCAAGGAGAAGGCTGAAATTCTCCTGGACCAGTTCCAGAGTGTCTTCACCAGAGATGGTGGATCTGCTCCCCCACACCTTGACCCTCCACAACGGTGACCCAATTATAAGTGATATTAACATTAACACAGCCGGAGTATGCAAGTTACTCAAAGCCATCAATCCCCATAAAGCATGTGGGCCTGACCAAATCCACAATGTCATTTTGAAGAACTGTGCTGACACCCTAGCCCCAGCACTCAGGGACATCTTCCAACGGTCATTGGACACAGCCGTCCTACCCTCAGACTGGCGCACTGCAATAGTGTCGGCCGTCTTCAAAAAAGGAGATAAACACCTACCACAAAACTATCGTCCCATCTCCCTTACATCTGTTCCATGTAAAATCCTTGAACACATCATCTACCGCCACCTTATGACTTACCTTGAAGAACACAACATCCTAACAGACCTTAACCACGGCTTCAGAGCAGGCTGCTCATGTGAAACACAACTTCTAATCACCATGCATGACCTTTTCTCTTCCTTCGACACCGGAATCCAGACAGGCATGGCAGTGTTAGATTGTAGCACCATAGATTGACACCATTCCCCACTCAAAACTCTTATAAAAATATTATCCCATCATGAAATTGGACGCACAATACTCGAATGGCTAAAACAATTCCTGACTGGAAGTTGTACTCGATGGTAAAATGTCGAGAGAAATACCCGTTGATTCTGGCATCCCAGAAGATACAGTCCTAGGCCCTTTGCTCTTCCTGTGTCACGTAAATGACTTACCAACATCCATCAAATCTCAAGTCCGCCTGTTTGCAGACGATTACCTATTATATAGGAAAATAGACATTCAATGACAATATTGTGCTCCAGAATGACTTAACTCAACTTGGGAAGTGGGCAAATACCTGGGGGGTGAATGTTAATACAAACAAATGTCACACCCTAAGCATAAAAAACAAAACACAATTCTTCTAGAGCCTAAATAATGAAACTCTGGAATATGTAACTTCCAACCCCTACCTTGGCATCACCATATCTAATGACTTAAAGTGGCACTCACACATTTCTACAATAACCAAAAAAGCAAATAGCTCACAATAAACAGCAAACGGATGGCATACATTGCCCTTGTGTGCTGTCTTAGAATACGGAGCCATAGTGTGGGACCCATACCATTGGAGGGACGTAGACAAATTAAAATGAATCCAACACTGTGCAGCTCGCTTCATCACTGGAGACTACCGCTTAAGACACCAAGGATCTGTCACAACCATGCTCACCAACCTTATCCTCGACACATTAGATAACAGATGACACGACCAAAGACAAAAACTGTTAAGGGATCTATCCCAGCTCTCCCCACTGAAACATTCTTCCGGCCACAAAAAACAAATAAAAGACACATTCAGCCTAAGCACTTACCAGACAATGTATCCTTAATTTTTTTCCAACAACTAACAACCAACAATACCAGATGTTTCATAATACCAACAGCCCACACTGAACAATTTAACAATTCATTTTTTGTGTGAAAAAAATGAATGGAACCAACTTAATGAGTCAGAGGTCCAGGCTGAAACCATAACTGATTTCAGCCACCTGATCTGTGGCTCAAACACTCAATAACATGCGCACACACCCATACGCACACAATGTTGATATGATGAACACTCAATAAAATCAAATTATAACAATTAGGTCATGTTAAATTGTTTTTAATTACAGCATAATACTAGAATACAAATGTACAAACACCAAGGAGGCACATGTACGTATATACAGAAGTTCAGGTTCAAGATCAAAATCTGACACCATCAGCTCCCTTCCAGTGCCCCCACTGTCTCAGAGTGTGTGCGTCCCAGATTGGACTGACGAGCCACTCCCGCGCCCATCAACGAAGACTGCACTATTGAATTCACTGATTCCGATGGTCAACCAACCAATGCCTAGAAATATCTATTATTTCATTCTTGTTTTAACAAATGAACATTGTCATGTAGTACCGGTATGTCCCTGTTTCAATCTGTGATTTCAAAGAGAGAAATAAACTGTTATTATTATATCTTCCGACTGACCCAAGCAATTGTCGATGGTTGTAATTCGCACTGGTGTGTCTACTATTACAACATTACGATGTGTGCAAATATTGACGGTGTCATCAACACAGATCTAGACAAGAAACAGGAAGAATCGCAAACTGTCAGCACAAGGTCTATTTACATCTGACACAAACAATATTAGCGGTTTTTACCCAAACTAACAAATAACAATGCCATCATCGCATTGCAGATGATGGCATTGTCCTTTGTTATTGCATACATTTTATTATTGCAAACATTTTATGGTAATTGGCTACAGTCACATGACCATTAAAGTTGCTGGCCCAGTATCACATCCGGCCACATGCAACATCCTGGCTTGACACCTAGAGGGATTCAGACCCGGGCCCACGTACGTCACCTCAAATATCCTGGTCTTGCATTCTGTTCTCAGGTTGTCACAGCTGTCTCCAAAGATATCTGGCAAGACTGTCACAATTTGCCACATGAGTTGTTCTGTCATAAACAAGAAACATTTACACAAACTGTGAACTTTTAAATGAAATAATCAATCCAATACTGACTTACTTGTATAGAAGTTGCCCGTCAGAGGATCACTGCTCTGACCTCCACTGTTCAAGACTCCAATGACAGACACCACAGCTACAGTGTACTCAGTGCCAGCTGTCAGAGTGTTCAATGTTGCAGTTGTTCCAGTGACACTTTTGGTGTCCTTTACTGTTGCACTGTCCTTCTCCTTCACTGTGACAGTATATGATGTACCAGCACCAGTAGCGGGGGCTGTCCAGGAAACTGTGACCGAGTCCACAGTTGCTGCTGTTTGTGTGAGGCCGGTTGGAGCATTCGGCTCTGTACAAACACATCATATGTATGAAATTAGTTCAAACAAAATCTATATCTTTAGAATGAAAATATGTATTCATAAATAACATACTTACCTGGCTACGTCGCTTCACAAGGTGCAATAAACTCGGCCGCGTCCAAGTTGCTCGCCATAATTAATAAAATGAAAAAATGACCTATCCCCATTCCCCACAGCTCCCACCACTCCATCCATTCACTGAGTTTCTTCTCTTCGCACTATAGCGGGGAAGGAGGGAGGGTGATATGGTGAAGCGACGGAGCCAGGTAAGTATGTTACTTATAAATACATATTTTTATTATAAAAATATAGAATTTATTGCCTAGCATAGACTTAGCCTGGCTCCGTCGCTTCACAAGGTGCAGAATCTATGTGAATGGATGGTGGGATATAGACAATGTTACCTCTAAATATCTCTAATTTTGGGTGCAGAATTGATTCTGCAGGTCTTGAGATAAAGGTCGGTGAAGGTGTTATAGAATGCGAGCGGTGCAGCCATGGATTGTACCTGGTGCACCTTAACCTTCTGCGACTCAAGGAGAGGTGTAGGGAAATTTGTGTAGCATTCGAGAATCATTTTCCAGATCGACCAGGAGATTGTGGATGGTACAATGTCTTGTTTACGCCCTGGTTTGAACGACACAAAGAGGAAGCGCTTGTGGACCCTCCAAGGCATGGACCTTTCTAGGTAGAATCTTAGTGCCCATATTGGGAACAGGAGTAGGTCTTTAGCTATGCCATAGCTCCTAACGACGTATCCGATTCAGATTCAGTGATTGATTTGGGTATGAAATAAAAAATCTTAGGTTACAAATTTTTAGACACCTGTAAGGCCCAAAATCTGTCACTCATGGAAAATAGAGAAAATGGCATATCTCTGGAACTACTTGACCAACTGCAATGATGTTAGACTCTATTTTATGGTTTTCAAACATGCCTGATAATCTGGAATGTTACAGGTCGATAGTAGGTCAAGGTCATGCAGTAAGTTCAAGGTCATTTTTGACTGGTTTCAAGTCGATTCGAGTTCAAAGTCATGCAGTAAGGTCAAAAAAAGTTCAATGTTGATATGATAAACATTCAATAAAATCATATTATAACAATTAGGTCATGTTACTATTTCTTTAATTACAGCATAAAACTAGAATACAAATGTACAAACACCAAGGAGGCACATGTACGTATATACAGAAGTTCAGGTTCAAGATCAAAATCTGCCACCATCAGCTCCCTTCCAGTGCCCCCACTGTCTCAGAGTGTGTGCGTCCCAGATTGGACTGACGAGCCACTCCCGCGCCCATCAACGAAGACTGCACTATTGACATCACTGATTCCGATGGTCAACCAACCAATGCCTTGAAATGTCTATTATTTCATTCTTGTTTTAACAAATGTACATTGTCATGTTGTATATACCCGTTTCAATCTCTATGATTGCCAAGAGAGAAATAAACTGCTATTAGGATATCTTCCGACTGACCCAAGCAATTGTCGATGGTTGTAATTCGCACTGGTGTGTCTACAATTACAACATTACGATGTGTGCAAATATTGACGGTGTCATCAACACAGATCTAGACAAGAAACAGGAAGAATCGCAAACTGTCAGCACAAGGTGTATTTACATCTGACACAAACAATATTAGCTTTTTTTTACCCAAACTAACAAATAACAATGCCATCATCGCATTGCAGATGATGGCATTGTCCTTTGTTATTGCATACATTTTATTATTGCAAACATTTTACTCTGCCTCAACTGAATTGTAAAGTGACTACGCACAGCTATAACATTTTGCCACTGTTGAAAATTGACACAGTAACCTATTATGTGTAACTTTCTGCAGGGGGTACCTGCCCAATCATAACAAATACCCTGTGACTTAGGAAAGAAACTATCCAATCATCCACATTTATCCAGCTTAGGGTTTTTTTGCTGTTGTTCCAGTGACATTTTTGGTGTCCTTTACTGTTGCACTGTCCTTCTCCTTCACTGTGACAGTATATGATGTACCAGCACCAGTGGCGGGGGCTGTCCAGGAAACTGTGACCGAGTCCACAGTTGCTGCTGTCTGTGTGAGGCCGGTTGGAGCATTCGGCTCTGTACAAACACATCATATGTATGAAATTAGTTCAAACAAATTCTATATGTTTAGAATGAAAATATGTATTTATAAGTAACATACTTACCTGGCTCCGTCGCTTCACTAGGTGCAATAGACTCGGCCGCGCCCAAGTTGCTCGCCATAATTAATAAAATGAAAAAATTACCTATCCACACAGCTCCCACCACTCCATCCATTCACCGAGTCTCTTCTCTTTGCACTTGTCAAAAAGGCTCATACTGTGATAGGTAATCTCCCTATAGCGGGGAAGGAGGGAGGGTGGTATGGTGAAGCGACGGAGCCAGGTAAGTATGTTACTTATAAATACATATTTTAATTCTAAAAATATAGAATTTATTGCCTAACATAGACTTAGCCTGGCTCCGTCGCTTCACAAGGTGCAGAATCTAGGTGAATGGATGGTGGGATATAGACAATGTTACCTCTAAATATCTCTAATGTTGGGTGCAGATTTGATTCTGCAGCCACTACCGGTCCTAGTTGAATGAGATCGGCAGAATAGAGATAGGTCCTTGAGATCAAGGTCGGTGAAGGTGTTATGGAATGCGAACGATGCAGCCATGGATTGTACCTGGTGCGCCTTAACCTTGTGGGACTCAAGGAGAGGTGTAGGGGAATTTGTGTAGCATTCGAGAATCGTTTTCCGGATCCACCAGGAGATTGTGGATGGTACAATTTCTCGTTTACTCCCTGGTTTGAATGACACAAAGAGGAGGCGCTTGTGGACCCTCCAAGGCATGGACCTTTCTAGGTAGAATGTTAGTGCCCATACTGGAACAGGAGTAGGTCTTTAGCTATGCCATAGCTCCTTACGATGTATCCCATTCAGATTCAGTGATTGATTTGGGTATGAAATAAAAAATCTTAGGTTACACATTTTTAGACACCTGTAAGGCCCAAAATCTGTCACTCGTGGAAAATAGAGAAAATGGCATATCTCTGGAACTACTTGACCAACTGCAATGATGTTAGACTCTACTTTATGGTTTTCAAACATGCCTGATAATCTGCAATGTTACAGGTCAATAGTAGGTCAAGTTCATGCAGTAAGGTCATTTATCATTTTGACTGGTTTCAAGTTGATTGGAGGTCAAAGTCATGCAGTCAGGTCAAAATAAAGGTCAATGTTGATATGATGAACATTCAATAAAATCAAATTATAACAATTAGGTCATGTTAAATTTCTTTTTAAATTTCAGCATAAAACTAGAATACAAATGTACAAACACCAAGGAGGCACATGTACGTATATACAGAAGTTCAGGTTCAAGATCAAAATCTGACACCATCAGCTCCCTTCCAGTGCCCCCACTGTCACAGAGTGTGTGCGTCCCAGATTGGACTGACGAGCCACTCCCGCGCCCATCAACGAAGACTGCACTATTGAATTCACTGATTCCGATGGTCAACCAACCAATGCCTTGAAATATCTATTATTTCATTCTTGTTTTAACAAATGTACATTGTCATGAAGTACCGGTATGTACCCATTTCAATCTCTAGGATTGCCAAGAGAGAAATAAACTGCTATTATTATATCTTCCGACTGACCCAAGCAATTGTCGATGGTTGTAATTCGCACTGGTGTGTCTACTATTACAACATTACGATGTGTGCTAATATTGACGGTGTCATCAACACAGATCTAGACAAGAAACAGGAAGAATCGCAAACTGTCAGCACAAGGTCTATTTACATCTGACACAAACAATATTAGCGGTTTTTTTACACAAACTAACAAATAACAATGCCATCATCGCATTGCAGATGATGGCATTGTCCTTTGTTATTGCATACATTTTATTATTGCAAACATTTTACCCTGCCTCAACTTAATTGTAAAGTGACTACGCACAGCTATAACATTTTGCCACTGTTGAAAATTTACACAGTAACCTATTATGTGTAACTTTCTGCAGGGGTACCTGCCCAATCATAACAAATACCCTGTGACTTAGGAAAGAAACTATCCAATCATCCACATTTCTCCAGCTTAGCAGGTAGAATAACTACCCTGTTGATTGTCATATTTGTCTTGAGCATGAACAAAGAAGCACGATACACACCATCCAGCCCCATTTCCCCACTATTATAAATAAGGGTGGTTAGTATCTCAGACACCCAGAAAGGGTCAGACGTGGGATTATGGTAATTGGTTGCAGTGACATGACCATTAAAGTTGCTGGCCCAGTATCACATCCGGCCACATGCAACATCCTGGCTTGACACCTAGAGGGATTCAGACCCGGGCCCACGTACGTCACATCAAATATCCTGGTTTTGCATTCTGTTCTCAGGCTGTCACAGCTGTCTCCAAAGATATCTGGCAAGACTGTCACAATTTGCCACATGAGTTGTTCTGTCATAAACAAGAAACAAATACACAAACTGTGAACTTTTAAATGAAATAATCAATCCAATACTGACTTACTTGTATAGAAGTTGCCCGTCAGAGGATCACTGCTCTGACCTCCACTGTTCAAGACTCCAATGACAGACACCACAGCTACAGTGTACTCAGTGCCAGCTGGTGGAGTGTTCAGTGTTGCTGTTGTTCCAGTGACATTTTTGGTGTCCTTTACTGTTGCACTGTCCTTCTCCTTCACTGTGACAGTATATGATGTACCAGCACCAGTGGCGGGGGCTGTCCAGGAAACTGTGACCGAGTTCACAGTTGCTGCTGTCTGTGTGAGGCCGGTTGGAGCATTCGGCTCTGTACAAACACATCATATGTATGAAATTAGTTCAAACAAATTCTATATGTTTAGAATGAAAATATGTATTTATAAGTAACATACTTACCTGGCTCCGTCGCTTCACTAGGTGCAATAGACTCGGCCGCGCCCAAGTTGCTCGCCATAATTAATAAAATGAAAAAATTACCTATCCACACAGCTCCCACCACTCCATCCATTCACCGAGTCTCTTCTCTTTGCACTTGTCAAAAAGGCTCATACTGTGATAGGTAATCTCCCTATAGCGGGAAGGAGGGAGGGTGTATGGTGAAGCGACGGAGCCAGGTAAGTATGTTACTTATAAATACATATTTTAATTCTAAAAATATAGAATTTATTGCCTAACATAGACTTAGCCTGGCTCCGTCGCTTCACAAGGTGCAGAATCTAGGTGAATGGATGGTGGGATATAGACAATGTTACCTCTAAATATCTCTAATGTTGGGTGCAGATTTGATTCTGCAGCCACTACCGGTCCTAGTTGAATGAGATCGGCAGAATAGAGATAGGTCCTTGAGATCAAGGTCGGTGAAGGTGTTATGGAATGCGAACGATGCAGCCATGGATTGTACCTGGTGCGCCTTAACCTTGTGGGACTCAAGGAGAGGTGTAGGGGAATTTGTGTAGCATTCGAGAATCGTTTTCCGGATCCACCAGGAGATTGTGGATGGTACAATTTCTCGTTTACTCCCTGGTTTGAATGACACAAAGAGGAGGCGCTTGTGGACCCTCCAAGGCATGGACCTTTCTAGGTAGAATGTTAGTGCCCATACTGGAACAGGAGTAGGTCTTTAGCTATGCCATAGCTCCTTACGATGTATCCCATTCAGATTCAGTGATTGATTTGGGTATGAAATAAAAAATCTTAGGTTACACATTTTTAGACACCTGTAAGGCCCAAAATCTGTCACTCATGGAAAATAGAGAAAATGGCATATCTCTGGAACTACTTGACCAACTGCAATGATGTTAGACTCTACTTTATGGTTTTCAAACATGCCTGATAATCTGCAATGTTACAGGTCAATAGTAGGTCAAGTCATGCAGTAAGGTCATTTATCATTTTGACTGGTTTCAAGTTGATTGGAGGTCAAAGTCATGCAGTCAGGTCAAAATAAAGGTCAATGTTGATATGATGAACATTCAATAAAATCAAATTATAACAATTAGGTCATGTTAAATTGTTTTTAATTACAGCATAATACTAGAATACAAATGTACAAACACCAAGGAGGCACATGTACGTATATACAGAAGTTCAGGTTCAAGATCAAAATCTGACACCATCAGCTCCCTTCCAGTGCCCCCACTGTCACAGAGTGTGTGCGTCCCAGATTGGACTGACGAGCCACTCCCGCGCCCATCAACGAAGACTGCACTATTGAATTCACTGATTCCGATGGTCAACCAACCAATGCCTTGAAATGTCTATTATTTCATTCTTGTTTTAACAAATGTACATTGTCATGAAGTACCGGTATGTACCCATTTCAATCTCTAGGATTGCCAAGAGAGAAATAAACTGCTATTATTATATCTTCCGACTGACCCAAGCAATTGTCAATGGTTGTAATTCGCACTGGTGTGTCTACAATTGCAACATTACGATGTGTGCTAATATTGACGGTGTCATCAACACAGATCTAGACAAGAAACAGGAAGAATCGCAAACTGTCAGCACAAGGTCTATTTACATCTGACACAAACAATATTAGCGTTTTTTTACACAAACTAACAAATAACAATGCCATCATCGCATTGCAGATGATGGCATTGTCCTTTGTTATTGCATACATTTTATTATTGCAAACATTTTACCCTGCCTCAACTTAATTGTAAAGTGACTACGCACAGCTATAACATTTTGCCACTGTTGAAAATTTACACAGTAACCTATTATGTGTAACTTTCTGCAGGGGTACCTGCCCAATCATAACAAATACCCTGTGACTTAGGAAAGAAACTATCCAATCATCCACATTTCTCCAGCTTAGCAGGTAGAATAACTACCCTGTTGATTGTCATATTTGTCTTGAGCATGAACAAAGAAGCACGATACACACCATCCAGCCCCATTTCCCCACTATTATAAA
The DNA here is from genome assembly GCA_025642075.2 of Ridgeia piscesae. Taxonomy (NCBI): domain Eukaryota; kingdom Metazoa; phylum Annelida; class Polychaeta; order Sabellida; family Siboglinidae; genus Ridgeia; species Ridgeia piscesae. Next base: position 85,131 of record JAODUO010001484.1, read on the forward strand.
TAAGGGTGGTTAGTATCTCAGACACCCAGAAAGGGTCAGACGTGGGATTATGGTAATTGGTTGCAGTGACATGACCATTAAAGTTGCTGGCCCAGTATCACATCCGGCCACATGCAACATCCTGGCTTGACACCTAGAGGGATTCAGACCCGGGCCCACATACGTCACATCAAATATCCTGGTTTTGCATTCTGTTCTCAAGCTGTCACAGCTGTCTCCAAAGATATCTGGCAAGACTGTCACAATTTGCCACATGAGTTGTTCTGTCATAAACAAGAAACAAATACACAAACTGTGAACTTTTAAATGAAATAATCAATCCAATACTGACTTACTTGTATAGAAGTTGCCCGTCAGAGGATCACTGCTCTGACCTCCACTGTTCAAGACTCCAATGACAGACACCACAGCTACAGTGTACTCAGTGCCAGCTGTCAGAGTGTTCAGTGTTGCTGTTGTTCCAGTGACATTTTTGGTGTCCTTTACTGTTGCACTGTCCTTCTCCTTCACTGTGACAGTATATGATGTACCAGCACCAGTGGCGGGGGCTGTCCAGGAAACTGTGACCGAGTCCACAGTTGCTGTTGTCTCTGTGAGGCCGGTTGGAGCATTCGGCTCTGTACAAACACATCATATGTATGAAATTAGTTCAAACAAAATGTATATTTTTAGAATGAAAATATGTATTCATAAATAACATACTTACCTGGGTCCGTCACTTCACAAGGTGCAATAGACTCGGCAGCGCCCAAGTTGCTCGCCATAATTAATAAAATGAAAAAATGACCTATCCCCACAGCTCCCACCACTCCATCCATTCACTGAGTCTCTTCTCTTCGCACTTGTCAAAAAGGCTCATACTGTGATAGGTAATCTCCCTATAGCGGGGAAGGAGGGAGGGTGATATGGTGAAGCGACGGAGCCAGGTAAGTATGTTACTTATAAATACATATTTTCATTCTAAAAATATAGAATTTATTGCCTAACATAGACTTAGCCTGACTCCGTCGCTTCACAAGGTGCAGAATCTAGGTGAATGGATGGTGGGATATAGACAATGTTACCTCTAAATATCTCTAATGTTGGGTGCAGATTTGATTCTGCAGTCACTACCGGTCCTAGTTGAATGAGATCGGCAGAATAGAGATAGGTCCTTGAGATAAAGGTCGGTGAAGGTGTTAATGCGAGCGATGCAGCCATGGATTGTACCTGGTGCGCCGTAACCTTGTGGGACTCAAGGAGAGGCGTAGGGGAATTTTTTTAGCATTCGAGAATCGTTTTCTGGATCCACCCGGAGATTGTGGATGGTACAATGTCTCGTTTATGCCCTGGTTTGAACGAGACAAAGAGGAGGCGCATGTGCTCCCTCCAAGGCATGGACCTTTCTAGGTAGAATCTTAGTGCCCATATTGGGAACAGGAGTAGGTCTTTAGCTATGCCATAGCTCCTTACGACATATCCCATTCAGATTCAGTGATTGATTTGGGTATGAAATAAAAAACATCTTAGGTTACACATTTTTAGATACCTGTAAGGCACAAAATCTGTCACTCATGGAAAATACAGAAAATGGCATATCTCTGGAACTACTTGACCAACTGCAATGATGTTAGACTCTATTTTATGGTTTTCAATCGTGCCTGATAATCTGCATTGTTACAGGTCGATAGTAGGTCAAGGTCATGTAGCAAGGTCAAGGTCATTTTTTACTGGTTTCAAGACGATTGGAGGTCAAAGTCGTGCAGTAAGGTCAAAACAAAGGTCAATGTTGATATGATGAACATTCAATAAAATCAAATTATAACAATTAGGTCATGTTACAATTTCTTTAATTACAGCATAATACTAGAATACAAATGTACAAACACCAAGGAGGCACATGTACGTATATACTGAAGTTCAGGTTCAAGATCAAAATCTGACACCATCAGCTTCCTTCCAGTGCCCCCACTGTCTCAGAGTGTGTGCGTCCCAGATTGGACTGACGAGCCACTCCCGCGCCCATCAACGAAGACTGCACTATTGAATTCACTGATTCCGATGGTCAACCAACAAATGCCTTGAAATATCATTCTTGTTTTAACAAATGTACATTGTCATGTAGTACCGGTATGTACCTGTTTCAATCTCTATGATTTCAAAGAGAGAAATAAACTGCTATTATTATATCTTCCGACTGACCTATGCTCGAATCTTATTTATAGATTTCAGTTCAGCATTTAACACAATACAAAGGCATGTCATGATTTATAAACTACAGAAACTAGAAGTTCCAGCCGCACTTGTTCACTGGGTTTTCAATTTCTTAAGTAATCGCCCGCAGTGTGTTCGAGTGGGTGACATAAAGTCATCAGTGCTTGTTAGCAACACAGGTGCGCCTCAGGGTTGTGTTCTGAGTCCATTTTTGTACACCTTGTATACAAATGACTGTCGTAGTGTTGATTCATCTACCCAATTTGTGAGGTTTTCTGATGATACAGCCATGCTCGCTCTTTTGAATGATTTTGCCTCATACCAGTCATATCTTTCTTCAGTGGTACGTTTCTCTAGTTGGTGCAGTAACAATTTTCTGCATCGGAATGTTTCCAAAACGAAAGAAATGTGCATCGACTTCCGTCGTAATAGAACTGTCATTAGTCCTATTGTCATCAACGGTGAACCTGTGGAACAGGTTGATTCATTCAAATACCTTGGTGTTATATTAGATGAAAAATTGTCATTTACAGAGCATGTTACAGCCGTGCAAAAGAAGTCTCAGCAGCGACTGCACGTTCTTCGAAAGTTACGAGCTTTCTATGTTGATCCACTACTTCTTCTACGCCTTTACTGTAGCATAATTGAGCCTCTCTTAACCTACTGCAGCATTTGTTACTATTCTGCTGTTTCTGTGAAAAACCGTAACAGGCTTCTGAAAATCTCACGTTTCTGCCAAGATCATTGGTTTACCTACACCAAAGCTCTCCGAAATAATCGACCATGCAATTTTGAAGAAAGCTCGAGCTGTCGCTACTGAGTCTGATCACCCGCTCTCTACGTTCTTCCATGTACTTCCGTCTCAAAGGAGATACCGTTGTATAAAATGTAAAACATGTCGCTATAGCAGGAGATTTGTGCCGGTGGCCATTAGAATGTTGAATGCTAAATGAGTCATATTGATGTCACCCGGTTGAATTGTTCTTGTAGTGTATACCTCTGGAAATTCATTTGCATTTTGTTGAGACCATCCCATATATTTTAGATGTGATCATGAGTTGTAAAATGCATATCCTTTTTAAGGACAATAAAGTAAAGTGAAAGTGACCCAAGCAATTGTCGATGGTTGTAATTCGCACTGGTGTGTCTACAATTGCAACATTACGATGTGTGCTAATATTGACGGTGTCATCAACACAGATCTAGACAAGAAACAGGAAGAATCGCAAACTGTCAGCACATGGTCTATTTACATCTGACATAAACTATATTAGCGGTTTTTACCCAAACTAACAAATAACAATGCCATCATCACATTGCAGATGATGGCATTGTCCTTTGTTATTGCATACATTTTATTATTGCAAACATTTTACCCTGCCTCAACTTAAACGTAAAGTGACTACGCACAGCTATAACATTATGCCACTGTTGCAAATTGACACAGTAACCTATTATGAGTAACTTTCTGCAGGGGGTACCTGCCCAATCATAACAAATACCCTGTGACTTAGGAAAGAAACTATCCAACCATCCACATTTCACCAGCTTAGCAGGTAGAACAACTTCCCTGTTGATTGTCATATTTGTCTTGAGCATGATCAAAGAAGCACGATACACACCATCCAGCCCCATTTCCCGACTATTATAAATGAGGGTGGTTAGTATCTCAGACACCCTGAATGGGGCAGACGTGGGATTATGGTAATTGGCTGCAGTGACATGACCATTAAAGTTGCTGGACCAGTATCACATCCGGCCACATGCAACATCCTGGCTTGACACCTAGAGGGATTCAGACCCGGGCCCACGTACGTCACATCAAATATCCCGATCTTGCATTCTGTTCTCAGGCTGTCACAGCTGTCTCCAAAGATATCTGGCAAGACTGTCACAATTTGCCACATGAGTTGTTCTGTCATAAACAAGAAACATTTACACAAACTGTGAACTTTTAAATGAAATAATCAATCCAATACTGACTTACTTGTATAGAAGTTGCCCGTCAGAGGATCACTGCTCTGACCTCCACTGTTCAAGACTCCAATGACAGACACCACAGCTACAGTGTACTCAGTGCCAGCTGTCAGAGTGTTCAATGTTGCTGTTGTTCCAGTGACACTTTTGGTGTCCTTTGCTGTTGCACTGTCCTTCTCCTTCACTGTGACAGTATATGATGTACCAGCACCAGTGGCGGGGGCTGTCCAGGAAACTGTGACCGAGTCCACAGTTACTGTTGTCTCTGTGAGGCCGGTTGGAGCATTCGGCTCTGTACAAACACATCATATGTATGAAATTAGTTCAAACAAAATGTATATTTTTAGAATGAAAATATGTATTCATAAATAACATACTTACCTGGCTCTGTCACTTCACAAGGTGCAATAGACTTGGCTGCGCCCAAGTTGCTCGCCATAATTAATAAAATGAAAAAATGACCTATCCCCACAGCTCCCACCACTCCATCCATTCACTGAGTCTCTTCTCTTCGCACTATAGCGGGGAAGGAGGGAGGGTGATATGGTGAAGCGACGGAGCCAGGTAAGTATGTTACTTATAAATATATATTTTAATTCTAAAAATATAGAATTTATTGCCTAACATAGGCTTAGCCTGGCTCCGTCGCTTCACAAGTTGTAGAATCTATGTGAATGGATGGTGGGATATAGACAATGTTACCTCTACATATCTCTAATATTGGGTGCAGAATTGATTCTGCAGCCACTACCGGTCCTAGTTGAATGAGATCGGCAGAATAGAGAGTTAGGTCCTTGAGATAAAGGTCGGTGAAGGTGTTATGGAATGCGAGCGATGCAGCCATGGATTGTACCTGGTGCGCCTTAACCTTGTGGGACTCAAGGAGGTGTAGAGGAATTTGTGTAGCATTCGAGAATCATTTTCCGGATCCACCCGGAGGTTGTGGATGGTAAAATGTCTCGTTTAAGCCCGGGTTTGAATGACACAAAGAGGAGGCACTTGTGCTCCCTCCATAGCATGGACCTTTTTAGGTAGAATCTTAGTGCCCATATTGGGAACAGGAGTAGGTCTTTAGCTATGCCATAGCTCAACTGATGGTCAAGTTTTGGAATTGTGCATGAAAGCACGCATTTCGGGCCCTTGCCCAAAACTTGCGTCTTTGATATGAATGACAAGTCAATTGTAGTCGGGCATGTTCAAAGGCATGGATTTCGCCCCGACATTTGCCGGAAGTAAGCGCGATGAGGAAAACTGTCTTCCATGTAAGCAACTGATCCAATGTTTGGTCTAGCAGTTCGAAAGGTGGTTTTGTCGTCAATGCTGACAAAACTAAGGTGGCATTCCACTCTGGAAAATGACGTTGATGGTGCCTGTTCCTTTTCGATATTTCGAAGTAGCGACATCAGTGCAGGATTTCGTCCGACTTCCGCACTGGAAGTGGTACGAAGAGTGTTGGCGAGATAGCCAAATGTTTCTCCTTGTGAAGGTAGAGAAGAAAATCCGACACTACACTCTCAGTAACCGAGAGTTGATTGATGTGTTTATGTTACACCAAACAGTGAAGATCCTCCACTTGGACTCATAGATCGCCAGAGTAGACTCTCGCTAGGGTCTACTGACACGGGAGGTAACGTCAACCGAACGGTCTCTGCTGCAGAGGGTATCCCGGATACTCTCGACGTGTGTAGCTGGAGATTGGATTATCTCGATGGATCTGACCTGAAGGCTGGGATAGTAACCGAGGAATGTTGGTTATCCGGAGTGGAGATTGTACCAACATCTCTAAGAGTAGTGGGAACCAGATCGCCTGGGGCCAGTGTGGGGCAATGAGGATCAGTTTGCACTGGTCCTGTTGGGCCTTCTTGAGCATCCGTGGTAACAGAGCTGGTGGCGGGTATGCGTATGCCCACAGTGTGTTCCAGCTCATGGACAGAGCATCTACTGGCATGGCTGATGGATCTGAAACAGGGGACACAATTAGTGGAAGTTTGTGATTCCCCCTCGTTGCAAACAGATCCAATAATGGGACTCCCTATTCCCATGTCAGTGCTCGGAAGACAGATGGATGTGGAGACCATTCTGTACCTGACATCTAGGAAGGGCGTGACAGAATGTCTGCAAGGACGTTCAATCTCCCGGGGATGTGTCGTGCCGGGAGTACTATTTGGTTGGCCTAACGACGAGGAGTAGCTTCTTGGTCCGTCTGCACAGTTATGTAATAAGTTATATATAAAATGTAACAAAACGAACGGTTCATGTGAACATCGTGAATGTCTGTGTTGTAGTCCAAACGAATGCACTGTTGAGTAGAAATGCCTGTGTCAAGTTAGGGTTGAACAATCACCATGTCGATGGAGTGAATGAGTTCAGGAATGAATTTCAAATTTTGTTTGATGTGTTAGGCAGATTGCGAGAGGAATATGAGATAAAGGTGCACGTTCGTTTGCAATCTTCACTACTCGTAATGTGCCTTATTTCTGATAATGTAACAGAAGCCGGAACTTGATCGAATTGTTGCCAAAATGCAATCATCGCTGTTGATCAACGAACTGATTGGTGTGCACCAATGGTGGTTGGTCCGAAGGGAGCAACATATGAGAAAGTAAAGAATTTGTGTAGATTACACTGAAGTGAACAAAGTAGTGCTGCGACTAGTACATCCAATGGGAAACGGCAAACGGCAATGCAGACGAAAGTTTGGCAAAACATGGTATGGGAAAATACTTCACTAAGTTGGATGCAAATTCAGGGTCCTACCAAATTCCACTCTCGGAGCAGTCATGATCTTTCTAACACCATGTGGATGATATGTGTTCAATCACTTACCATTTTGGTCTAACCTCAAGCCCAGAGATCGTTCAGAAAGTTGTATCAAATATTGTATGAGGACTTGATGGTGTGGTATGTCACATGGATGACATTTGCATATGGGAGCATCTCTCCAGGAACACAATCTCAAGAGTCAGAAATGTCTTGAACAGATTTAAAGACGCAGATAAGACGCTCAAATTGTGAATTCACTGTGAATCAGATACGATTCCAAGGTTATGTGATCTCAAGCACAGGAGTGTATGTGTGTGTGTGTGCGTGTGTGCACGTGCATGTGTGTGCGTGCATGCGCATGTGATAATCCTGACGCTGGCCAGGGTTTGAATGACTTTAAGATACCCAAGTGAGTGGGTGATGTCAGAGGCTTTCTTGGAATGGCAAATCAGTTGGGCACATTTTTATATCAGCTAAGTGAGATTAGTCAACTATTGCGTGATCTATTGTGTAAGAATACCTGGTGGTATTGGGGTCATGCATAGGAGAAAGCATTTTGCGATATCAAACGAGAGCTTTCTAAATTAGTAAAACTAGCAGTGTATGATCCATAGAAAGTTACTGTGATTCAGTTAGATGCGAGTAAGCATGGCATCGGAGCAACATTTTTACAAGAACAGATGGCAGCATATCGTTGGCTATCGGATAAGGAACGATGATACGCGACAAAAGAGCTAGAAACATTGGCTATAGTTTGGGCATGTGAGAAATTTTGGAATTACATTGTAGGTCTTAGTGCGCATTCAAACGGATCACATACTGTTGATTCAACTGCTCAATAGTGTTAGCTTAGATAAGCTGTCCATACAAATACAGAAGCTTTGAATGTGAATTATGAGATTTTCAATAATAGTAGAACATATTTCTGGAAAGGAAATGGTGTTGCAGAAGCGCTATCATGATCTAGTGCCAATCCACTGGAATTGAGATGTTTTGCCTGAAGCATATGCAAGACAAATACTTGATTTCAGTGCTTAACTTAAACAGTTAGGCGAGCTGCATAACCTCCAAGCTAGAGATGACGTCCTAGCACAAATTCTGAAGTACGCGTGTATGGGTTGGCCTCCAGATGTATTGTCAGTAGATATTGGGAAAATCGTGGTCAGATCTCAATTATAGATGGTATACTGGTGTATAATGATAGGATTGTGATTCCTCAGGTGGAGCATTTACATGTTCTCAAATGTCTTCACCAGGATCACCTCGCGATAACAAAGTTTCATGAACTTGCTACCCAACTGGTTTGGTGGCCTGGTTTGTCACAGCGAATTGCAGAGATTGTTTGAAACTGTAACATTTGTAGAAAGAGGGAACCTGATGTGTGTGAATCACATAAGCCATGTGAATTTCCCTCACGTCCATGGGAACATTTAGGTAGTGATTTGTTTTACTTTCGTGGACGTAGTAGGTAGATTACTATTCACGCCACATGGGTCATGTTGTAGAGCACATGAAGTCGCTATTTGCTCACCACGGTCATCCTGAAGTGTTCACATTGGACATTGTTCCAAATATACTCAGTATAATGGAGCTGCAGAGTGTGCAGTGAGGCCAATCAAGTCACTGTTCAAAGAAGGAGAACGACCCTTACTTGACTTGGTTGCATACAGAATTTCACCATTAGAGAATGGAGCTATTAATGGAGGGAAGTTAAGTGCCTGCATTACTGAAGGTGTTATATCCAGAGTTACCTGATGCAACGGAGATCCGACTGAAAGAAAGTGCACGATTAGGTTGGACCAAACTAAGATTTGATCAAAGACATCTACAGGTGACAATACACCATGGTCACACGATTTGAAAAGATTATTAATTTATTATCAAAATTCATCAAAATAAACTCAACTAGCTTCTACAGAAAAATCTATAGTTTTGAAGATACAGCTTAATTAAAATCTGCAGAATCAAAGCAACAAACGTTGGTGGGGTGGGGAGGGCTTGCCTCTAGTTGGGGAATATATAGAGGGGGATTGCTAGTGTTAAGTGTCCAGGCAGAAACAGGCAAAATATGAATGTTTTGCTTTTCTGGAGGCCCTGACAAGCCACTACAAAAGACCTGTCAACTAAACCTTTCTTGTGTACAGTGACAATTCACTATTCACTTATGATGCACCTTTCAACATTAGAGTAACAATGTTAGGAAAAAATATGAAAACTCAAAAGTTTCATTTTTGGGCCTTTAAATGCCCCAGGAAGTCTTTTAGAAAAACAGAAACTGAAATAAAAATTTACTGAGCATAATGACAGTATTTGGAAAATACATCTTCAATAGTTTCTGAGATATGAGTACTTAAATGGCGCACACAGAGTGATGTTGTAAGTCGGTTGGACCTTTGGCTGAAAGGACTAAAAAGCTGAGTATGCATTGTTTGTGAACTCATCACCACTGTATTGCTGGAGGGATCTACATACGAGTGGCTTGTCACACTGACAGTGGTATTGGGAAGTCAAACACAGTGCTAACCGTCCTTCCCCAGTCATCATCTTCCACCACAACGGTACTACAGTCACCAGTGAATGGCTCCATTTTGTGTTGCGTGGGCCTCAGGTACAGCAGTTTGTCTCCTTTCTGTCCACCCAAGTCATTTTGACTGCTTGTGATTGAGTTCATGATACATGCAGCCAGGCTAGATTTATTTAAATCATAATTTAAATCGCTCAAAAAATAATTAATGATTTTTTACACTGTTTTATACTTACTGATTTATGTGAATACAGCTGCTGTTACTGTTTCATACATCTGTAGGTCTAAGTATAATATATCCATAAAACATGATTGGTCAATGAAGATCTATTTGAACAAACAGGAAGCCTTGCATCTTAAAAAGGGACCAATAGGCCACTGTTGTGCAATATAAGCAGATAAGCTGATGGATGCTAACACCCCAGTCCCATCCAAAGAGGAGGGGTACAGATGAACAAGAGTAGCCAAAGGCAACAGCAGTGCCATGGATTATGCAAAACGAACTGATAAGTCCACCTGGGTCTTACCCTGGCTGAGATCAGCAAAGAACCCACTGAACAAAGGCCAGAGGCAGAACCTAATCAAGACAGCAAGTCAGAATTCAATGACATCAAGGTCTTGGTTTGGTGTAATTCAATGTGATTTCAAGGTCCAGTAAATACTTAGCTGATGACTGAGGGATAATGAATTATACAAGCTTTACTGCTTATGTGTTTGTATTCACAATGTCTGGAAGTAAAAGATTGTGTGTGGCTTTATTTTGAACACACTTCAAGGAAAGATTGAGTATAAAGCCAAATAAAGAGCTTGTGGTAAAACTAGACAACGATTTGTTGCACACATGAAGCAGCATCATGAGGCTTTTGTCAGAGGTGGCAATGTCTCAAGCAGATATAACAACGGACACTAGTGGTGCCGTGATCAGTATTTCTAAATGTTTGAGGTATTACTGTTCTGAATGCAATATAAAGACTCTAAAACATTAAAAAAGTACCAACTTTTCAAGTTCAAAGTTTCAAGTAAAAGTATAAATAAAAAAACAATTGATTTAAATAATCATGATTTTTTAACCCTGCATGCAAGAGATCACTTAAAAATTTAAGGGATTGCTGTGTGGAGGTGCAGGGGCCCTGTAATTGATGCATGCTTTCTTTGTTTTATTAATATTATTATGACCAGAAAAAGCCATGTGTGTGAATGCAATATCAATGAAGTATATGAATTTGCACTCTATAGATGTCTAGAATATAAATTTTCAATCTTTATCAATTGGCACTTACATGTGACAATATATCTTTCACGAATCCAGGACAAAAGTCAGAGACAATTTTTAAAGATAATTAAAGAAACATCAAAATAAACACAACTTGCATATACAGTCGGTAGTTTAAATGAAGCCACAGCTTAATTAAACCATACAGCCAGTAACTGTCCAGTTTAACTGGGATCTGCTGTGTTATTGATACAGCCCCTACCACTGCACTGGAGAGCAACTAGTTACAGCCAGGATGGACAATAGAAAGTCAGGAGTAACTAAAATTGAAATTAACTCAGGGGCAGGTTTCATAAAGCTTGCCTACGATGTCGTAGTGGGCAATAACTTGTCGACAGCTTAAAACGTCGTAAAGTTACTTTACGCTAGTTGAAATATTTACGTGATGCTCCCCTAGTTCGTTGATGCTCCGGGCACGCCCACTCTCAACTTATTATTTTTAATGTTTACACTTGATATCCTTTACATTAATCATAGCTTGTCATTTGCTATACGAATGGTAAAGGCAGCAGCTAAAGTGAAAAAGGGTGTATATAGACATCACAAATACAGGGATTCCCCACCACGACCTAATTAAATCAATTCTACATCGATTTGTTTACGCGAATGCTAAATTGGTCTCATAAAACTGGTTTAAAGCTACACTGAATAGTCGCTGTTAGCTGAGACCAGTAAACTGCACAATTACTCGTAAAGTTACGCGGCTTGATGAAACTGGCCCCTGGTCTGTTGACATAACACCAACAATCATGTCAAACAAATGTTTACAATGGAACTACCAAAAATATTGTTATCTGTTACACCAATTAAATCCATAGTTATTTTAATATTAATTATGCATATCAGTAATATGTTTGATAATGATTATTAATACCAAATGAAACACTAAACAATGTTAGTTAACCTGTTTTCAACACACGGGAATTACTAAATTGGTGATGTGGAATAAATCCCAGGTCTGCAGTACATGTTAAGAAACTAAGATTTCAGATCATTTTATGTCGGACAGGAGGAGACTATTGTTAAGATTACCATTGCTAGTCCAGCAATTCTTCATTCAATCAGCTGTGCTATGTTATTAATTTATTTAT